>PVIH01004552.1:0-138244 GCA_004025045.1 Sigmodon hispidus
TTCTTCTTCTTCTTCTTCTTCTTCTTCTTCTTCGTGCTTGAATGCCTGATTGCTAGAGAAAAGTCAGGCCTAACCTTCTTTCTGCTCTGAGTTCTCTCACATTCCAGACACTGGTTCCCTTTGGTACCTTGTCTCCATTTTTCTACAGAGATGACTTGACATTTCCCCCAACTTCCTCATCCCTTTCTTACTCTTTCCCTCTCTTCTACACTTCCTACCTCAAGAGATGGCTTGTCTACACACAGACAACGTAAAACTGATCCCGAACAGCAGGTCTTGTGACATGAAAGGTGCCTTCAATCACCACAGAACTTTAAAGAACTTGTATCTTCAAAGAAAGGTTTCATCTTGCACAGGAGAGTGGGGCTGCAGATAGTTGCAAAAATTTGCATTGTCAAGAATAATGAAGATAAAGAGTAAAGAAAGAGGAAAAAGTATAAGGAGAGAAAAGGAGAAAGATTCAGAAAACTGGCCAAAGTAGGCAGACATTTCTAGGTGAAGGAACCATTGAAAAAGCCCAGAGGAAAAGCCTAAATAGATATTAAAAACGCAAGTGGATTAGGATCAATGAGACAAGGTTGTATGGCTAGGATAGTGTCCCTTTTTGCCTTTCATCAAATGCTTTTGTAAAATCTACAACAAAACTTTGTGAGCATCTTTGTTTTGTAGAAATTGAAGAAGCAATTTTCTATCTGGTTCACTTAGACACAGATATGTATGACTGTACACTAGATCAGAGATGCCTCTTAACTGAGCCAATCCATGGCAGCCATGATTGAGACCCACAGAAGTGCATAAAAATAAAAATCCTGAGCTGGGATGTTGCTCAGTGGTTAGGGTACATTCTGCTCTTGAAGAGGACCCAGGTGGGTGGCTAGTTATGTGTCACCCTGACACAGCTATAGTCATTTGGGAAGAAGGAACTTCAGAAAATGCCCCATCACACTGACCTGTGGCCAAGTCCATCTGGCATTTTCTTGGCTGCTGATTGATGTGGGTGGGTCCAGCTCACTGTGGGCAGAGCCACCCCGAGCTGGTCCTGGGGATGTAAGGAAGCAGGTTGAGCAAACCACGAGAAACAAGCTACTCAAAAGCATTCCTCCCTAGCTTTTGTTTCAGTGCCTGCCTCCAGGTTCTGGCCTTGAGTTCCTGCCCTGACATCCTGGATTATAAACTATGGAATGAAATCAACTCTTTTTCTCCCCAGGATGCTTTAGGACATAGTGTTTGAGTTTTTTTTTTATTTTTTTGTTTTTAATTACATCTATAGAAACATTAAGACACCAAGCCAGGTCCCTCGTACTCACATCAGGTGGCTCATGGCCATCTATATAACTCCAGCTCCAGGAGATCCAATACCCTGACTTCTGTAGGCATCTGCACTCACTTGCACATACTCATATACATAATTAAAAAGTAAATCTTTAAAAATAAAATATATACCCCTAAAGCCTAGAAATATAGGAAAATCTTCCTGGCTTTCAAAGGGTTGAAATGAATAAAGGCAACATTGTCTTACTTAAAAGAGATGAAAAAATACCAGAGAGAGAAAGAGAGAGAGAGAAAGAGAGAGAGAGAGAGAGAGAGAGAGAGAGAGAGAGAGAGAGAGAGATTCAAATACAAATTTCAGCTTTGCCCTCACTCCACATATACCTGTCTCAGTCTCATCTCAAAGAGGTCATAGTCTAGTTTAGCAGACAAACAAGGGTGTGTCCTAGACACAGCTTTGCAACCTGAATCTTAACTCTGACCTGACAAGCTGTGTGGCCCTAAGCAAGTTGTGTAACTTCCCTGAGACATGGTCAACTGTCTTCTCTGAGAAACAGAAAATAAACAAGGTTCTGCACAGGTGTGTAGTTAATGAGCTTAACGTATGTGAAAATAGCTTAGCTAGGAACTCACAGTTCCTCCGTAAGAGGGGTCAACAATGATTGCTGCACAGACACTATGACTTGGGTCTTCTGAAAACAGATTCTCAGGTCAGCTTGTACATCCCAGAGGCTCACAGACTAAAACTTTAGGGTTCCATCAATATCTGCCTTTGAGTTCACCTGAACCTCTTCACTGTGGCCCAAATACTCATGTCAGCCTGCCAGGCTAGTGTTCTTCTCGCACCTTCTCATCCCCAGGTGGCCTTAAGTAACCTCAAACCTATCCCTCTATCTTACACCTCCTCAAATCCCAAACCTCCTGCTGGGACCTCCCAAGTTCCCTGTCCATCATTAGCAAAATCCTCATGTCTCCAGTCCTTTCTCTGAATATTCTGTCCAGTTTCTTGCTCTCACAAAAGTTGATTCCCCCAGCGCACTGAGGCCAGGAGGACAGGGGGTACATTTCTCCCATTGCCGTTAGATTTGGGGACTTGAAGGCAGATGGGGTACCCCTGCCTGCTTATGCCCATTCTTCTTCTGAAATGATGAATGCTTTGAATCAGACAGCATCAGATGCCATTAGTCCCTTCCTTTCTTCATAGTTGTAACTTAGTGATATTTGGCTCATTGTCACATTCTCCAATGTTACCTCTTGGGTTTTTGGTGATTTTAACATAGATGGAAGATGAAAACCATGTGCCATGGCCACTTTGATATTTCACTAAGTGCCTCCGTGTTGACGATTTTGTCCTCCATTGTCTCTCAAGCTGTCTCTCCCATGGTTACCAATCTAGACTTTAGCATCATAAGACACTCATTGTACTTCTTCCATGGGACCACAACTCTCTTATCATTGTAACTTTGTTCTCCAAGAGTCCAAATCCAAATTTCCTAACCCAAGTAGAACCTATAATCCACTGGTCTAGCTACTGTTTTTTGCTGTTCCCACCCACTTTATACCTTTTGCTCTCCTTAGCCAGCTCATTTGGCAAATCTCCATCAGCAACTCCTCAACATAAATCCGTACTGTTCATATGTCTTTTGCTTCATCCTATTTATTTATCTAACCTCTACATGTTTCTTTCTCTTTGCTGCTCTGGTCTATAAATTTATGGTAATTGAAAGTAGTCAAAAACTCCCACAAAACCATATTGTCTTGACTTGCCTTAAATTCACATTCCTAACCCCGAGAGGACCCCTGGATGCTGCCCAGCATCCTTCATTTCTGTGTATGTCCACCCTCCCGTGCTACTAGATTATTTCACACCTTTCTCTTTTTCCTCACACATCCAACACCTCTGCCCCCATTCTCACTCTTAGCAGACGACCTTGCTTCTTACTTTCCTGGCAAAATTGGAGCAATCAGAAGAGAACTTCCACAAACTCCCACGACCTCATCTACCCGCCTCCGACCATCTGTATCCATATACTCTGCCTTCCTCCGCTTTCTAAAGATGAACGGCATGCTTCTCTCCATAGCAGATCCCAAACATCCTTTGTGTAATTAAGAATACTTAGCTGGGATAAGTTGAGGAGGGTGTGTGTGTGTGTGTGTGTGTGTGTGTGTGTGTGTGTGTGTGTGTATGTAAAGAGAGAGTTGATGGTTTTCTGCGCGTAATTAAAGTGTCTCACCACTAGAGTTTATTAACAGGGAAGCAGGGAGAAGGGAGAAGCAGAAGAGAAAGAGAAAAGGCTTTGCATGAACATTTTCTTTTAAGAGAGCAGGTGAGCCCATGTTTGCATAGCCACATCTAGGGGCGTGACAGCAGCTCTGCTCTGGCCCAGGTGAATGCCAGCACCTGTGATGTCGCGCTGTCCCGTGGGAGGTCTGCAAGGCCTGGGGGTCTGCAAGGCCTATTGAGAATGCTTACAAGAGTGTCTTGGTTAATATTCTATTACTATGAAGAGACACCATGACCATGGCAACGCTTATAAAAGAAAGCATTTCACTGGGGCTGGCTTCGGAAGTTTAGTCCATTATCCTCATGGTGGGGAGCAGGGTGAAATGCAGGCAGACATGGTAGCTGAGAGTTCTACATCTGGATCATCATGCAGCAGGAAGAGAGACACACTGGGCCTGGCATGAGCTTTCAAAACCTCAAAGCACAGCCCAACAAGGCCACACCTCCTAGTCCTTTCAAATATTGTCACTCCCTAAACATTCTAATATGTGAGGCTATGAACCATTCTTATTCAAACCAACACATAGAGGGATTGGAGAAATGGCTCAGCAGTTAAGAACATGGGATGCTCTTCCAGTAGACCTGAGTTCAATTTTTAGTAGACATATGGTGACTCAAAAACATCTGTACTCCAGTCCCAAGGAAGCTAATGCTTTTTTATGGCCTCCACAGGTACCAGGCACTCATATGATACAGAGACATACATGCAGGCAATCATCCATACGAATTAAATAAAATAAGCAAACCTTCAGCTATTCTAAATGTGACTGCTATGAAAATCTTGTATTACAATTTCTTGTTGTTTTGGGTTTTTTGTTTTGTTTTGTTTTGTTTTTGAGACAAAGTCTCACTATAAAGCCCTGTCTGTCCTGGAACTCACTATGTAGACCAGGCTGGTCTTGAACACCCAAAGATCTGCCTGCCTCTGCCTCTTGAGTGCTGGGATTAAAGGTGTTAGTCAAAATATTTTCAATATTGGATTGTCTCCTTAGAATAAATTCTCTAAGACTCTAATCGTGGGAGAAAAATGTCTTTTCATAATTAGAAATGATACAAGAGAATAAAGAGGATTTTTAAAAAAACAATTTTAATAAAATTAAGGCACCACAGGAAATAAAAAGTGTCTAGGAATGAACTTACATACTAATCAAACCAAATGATCCTTTCCTGTCCCTTCCTTGAAGTTTGTATGCTTACAAGTGTGCTTAGAGAAGTAACCAAAGACCAATGCAACAAAGGCTAAAATATTCATTTCTGCTTGTGCTATTCATACCAACCTACAAAAATAATTCTGAGAAATGACTTTAATAATGTGAGTTTTCTCCTAAACAAGTATTTGTGAGATTGAGTTAGCAAGTCTTTTTAATATTGAAAGAGTTGCACAAGCCTACACATAACTCCATGAAAACGTTGCTGACCTTGGGAAGAGGACTGTGGGTAGAAAGTCAAATGAATCATGTATATTGTTCACTTTGTTGATATGATTGCACTGACTTATATTTGACATGGTAGTGTCGACATGTCCTGGGATGCTTTTATTTTGGTGTTTCCATTATGAAAGTAACCTGTCTATGTTAAATAATGTGATCCACCATTTACTTTAAAAAATATCTCTTCCCTGTCCTCAAGTGTAGTAAATGTCCAATGAATAAATAAAAAATATAAAAATGTACAAGATGCAATGGGAGCCATAAATAAGAATAAAATTGAACAGTTTTGAAAAATCTCATGTATATCAAATCTCAGTAAAACATGGAGGTGCTATGACTGTCTTGGTGAAGTAAACAAAGGCACAGTTCATGCAGCTGCAGAAGGCATACTAACTTACCAGTTTCTTTCTAGAAAGGCTTAGCATTTCAAAATCCAGGTGCTGCCATAAACTGATAATGGAGGCCTCAGCCAAAACCTGTGTCAGAAAGTACTGAAATCCTTTCAGAGCATCTTTCCAAAATAATACAGCCAAATGACCAATCCCTGCAAAAGGACAAAAGTTGCTTGTGGTGGTCTGAATGAAAATGGCCTCCACAGACTCATGGCATTATTTGAGGTGTGACCTTGTTGAAGTAGGTGTGGCCTTGTTGGAGGAAGTATGATGTCATAGAAAGTGGGTATTGTAATAGGTTTCTGGCCCAGACTTTCCGGGCCTGGACCTGAGGTTTTACTAGCAGTCTGGCAGAAACAGTCGAAGTCACACAGAGACACACAAATGCTTATGTTAATTTTCTGCTGATTGACCTAGGGCCCAGGCATATAACTTGCTAAATCCTTCATGCTAAATCCAGCCCATGCGGCTCAGTACCTTTCCTCAGAGCAGCATTTTAACTTCTTTCTTCTTTGCCATCTCCTGAAATCTCTGTAGCATCTCTGTGGCATCTGTGTCTGCTCTGAGAGGTTCCCGAGTTTTCTTAACCTGCTAGCCCCGCCCACACTTCCTGTTTGCCTTTTGGCCAATCAGCTTTTATTAAACCCATAGGCGGGACAAATATTTACAATGACAAGGAACAGGAGCAACATAACATAATCCCACTACAAGTGAGCTTTGAGATTTCAGAAGCTCAAACCAGACCCAGTTTCACTCTCTCATCCTGCTGCCTGCTGATCCAGATACAGAGCTCTCCAATTCCTCCCTGCCACCATACTTCCTTCCTGCCATGACATTAATGCACTAAACCTCTGGACCTGTAAGCCAGCCCCACATAAATGCTGTCCTAGAGATTCTATTGTTGTGGAGCCTATTCACACCAATAAAACCCTAACTCAGAAAGACACTGATTTTCAAATATATAAATGTCCTGATGTGGGAAATCATGCTCTATACTCAAAATCTGGTGAAAAATTGGCAGTTTCAATAATGAGATCTTTCTTTACCTTGGTCCCAGAAGACATATGTGTGCCATATCTTCATCAGACAAGACATTACATGAGGATTGTTATGACTGTTAGTTTTCATATACTAAAATATATGGTTGTTCAAAAAGCTGGACTCCACAAATAATATAGTTAAAACCCAACAATCTGCAAGATCATTCTATTATCTTTTTTAAAAATTGTGGGGTTTTTTTCTGTTTTATTTGGAAACAGCCTTTCTTCAAACCCAAGCTGTTCTCAGATTTTCTACATGGGTCAAGGTGCCCTTGCTTGAGCCTCTTGTGATCCCCTTGCCTCTGCTTCTTGAGTGCTGGAACCACAGACATGTAGCACTATAACTGGTTCATATAGTACTTTTTGCACCCTAGAAAGCACTTTACCAACTGAGTTACATACTTAGTCCTGTGTTAAAATTTTAGGACCTTATTTTAAAAGTAAGTTGTCAAGAAATCAGTTAAAAAGAGTATCTACTATTAAAAAGAAGAAGGAATTTGTTGGAAAAATGAATTTAAAACAAAGATTACCTCAAAAAACAAGCATTACATTTTTTTAAGAAGAAAATACAGTATTTGTGGAACATGATAGAACATCATTAACCAGGAGAGGCATCATTTAACCTATAATGGGCTCTAGGTTTATGTCTTACTCCATTTTCGATGGCTTAGGACGACTAAAGCATATTTCTTATTCTTACCAAGGGCGAAGCAATTAGAGTTGCTTTTTATCTGTACCTCAGAGACATAGGTTCCCTTCATTTTATGACAACGGCATCTTTGCACATGTCTCACAAGGACATTGGAGGTAAGCATGATGGATTCAGACACAGTTTTCAATTCTATTTTGTAGAATAGCAGTTCTCAACCTGTGAGTTACAACCCCCGTGGGGGTTAAATGATACAAAGGTTACCAAAGACCATCAGAAAACAGATCTTTGGGGCTGGAGAGATGGCTCAGCGGTTAAGAGCACCGTCTGCTCTTCCAGAGGACCCGGGTTCGATTCCCAGCACCCACATGGCAGCTGACAACTGTCTGTAGTTCCAGTTCCAGGCAAACACCAAGGCAAATAAATAAATAAATAGTTTTTTTTAAAAAAAAAAAACAGATCTTTACATTATGATATTTTATAACAGTAGGAAAATTACAGTTATGAAGTAGCAATAAAAATCATTTTACGGTTAGGGGTCAGCACAACATGAGAAACTGTACTAAAGGGTCACAGCATTAGGAAGGTAGAGGAGCACTGGTGTAGAAGGTCATTTCTCCTTACTATCCATTGACCAAAATTAGTCTTGGCCCTGATCTGAGGCTGATAAAGGTGTGACTCATTGTTGAGGCTCTTACATCCCAACAGACTATCAGTACTCTCAGAAATGAAAGATGAAAAATTTGTATGAAAAATTTTGATGATAAATTTGAGGGATTATATTAGGAGATCTGTTTTGGGGGTGGATGGAGGTTTTTAAAAATAAGAAAACCAGGAATGTTTATAATCCACCTGGAACTTAGGAACCCTATAAAAAGCAGAAAAAAAGAATGGGGAAATTTTTCTATGAAGTTATAGTAGAAGTTATCCATAAATAAAAATCAAACAAACAAAACAACACAAAAGCAGGTTTCCAAGTTAGAAAGTCCATGAATCATGCAGTCACTTTTTAAATGGAAAATCTACTAGCCAAGAATCATGTGACTTAACAGTCCATATTAAGACACCTAAGCATCTCAGGCATGGCCTGCCACAGACCTGATGGAAAGAGGTAGTGTGACTGGTGGATACTTTGTAGACTCTGCTTATTGTACAATGCTGTTCTATGTCACCAACTAATGTGAAACAATCACACTGTGGGCTTGACAGCTGTCTTTGTGGCTGTTATATTTCATAGCTACAAAGAGTCCATAGAAACAAACAGACATTTTACTTAACCCTTCTACTATAGCAAGACAGAAACCTTTCCAATCTTTTATTGTTCCAAGTGTACTATGATGAATATCTTAATGCCTAAATTTTAATTTGAAATTTTAGATTATTCCCTTAGGAGGGTGAATATCTTTGGAATATAAAGAAGAAAGAAAACTTTCCATATGTAATTTTCTAGAGGGTTTTTTCAAAACTTGACTTCTACAATTATTTCATCATCTCCTGTTGTAGCCAGACAAACCTGCACATTCATGTTTAGCCTCATCCTCACCAGGGTCAGTAGCCTCCAGCTCAATTGGGCTGTTATTGGAAAAATGCTTTGCTAACGTTAGCTTTATACTTTTATGTATATATTTACTTGAAACAATTTCACTTTAATGAATGGTCTTTTATATGAAATGTCTTCCCTCCAGTATTCTTTATTGTTTTCTTATTGCTTTGAAGGATTTCTCTATATTAATCTTTTGTCTGTTACTTATTTGACTTTTAGCTTAGTTTTTAATATAACCCAGTCTTTTAAAATCCTCATGTAATCAAATCAGTTATTGTTTTTAGTGATTACTTCTGAGCACACATTTCAATTTTTGTTTTGTTTTACTGTGATTAAAATTTTCATACACTAGGCTTCAGAAAAGTAAGTGCAGGTTTTAAAAAATGCTTTCTTTGTTTCACGAAATGGAGGAAGAAGATGAACTAAAGAGATCCCACCAGCAGCATCTAACAGAACCACTTGTGACAAATGGCTCCCTGTAAACCATTAACCCACCTCTGATACAGCCACACTGAGCAGAGTGGTGTTTTCCCATTGGTGTTTCAGATGTCACAAATTTGATCTCAATACATTTCATCCTGAACTATTTTTAACATTTGCTTTCATAGTAATACTATGTTTATAATTTAATATAGCTCTAGTTCGTGTTTTAATATTTGTGGGTAAATGTTTTCCCCTGTTTTCATGGCTTATGTCCCCATACTTCTTAATAAAATTTAAAACCAACTTTTTCAAGTTCTTTCCCAGACACTGAAGTGTTATTGGAATTGAATACATGCCAAGTTGAGTTCTTTACATGGGTATTTCCATTTGGAATGTGGTAGTGTTCTGCATTTACATTTATAAAGTTTGTAGTTTAATACTTGTACCGCATAAATAAACTTCCAGCTGTTTGAAAATGCTAAGCACTATCTTGATGATATTGTATATAACAAGATCAATGATGGAAGACTAAAAGACAAAAAAAAAAAAAACAACTAATAAGCAGAGCAAATAAATGCATTAGTAGCTCCTCCTTTGTCAACTAGCAAACCAATAAGCTCTCTGAGACCTTTTGATCTTTTTAATAGTGTTAGACTGTTTCACTACATAATTTGGTTTCATTTTTATTGCTTACTATTGGTTTTAATATTCATAAAATGTGTATATTTTACAGGACGTTCTAGTGGCAATGATATCTTGAGATTGGTAGAATCCTGCCATAGGCCATCCTCCCAGGACCACTTCCAATAGCACTGTTCTCTAACTGGGTTGCTCAGGAGCCAGGATGGAGATGAGGATTCTTATAAATAGCTAAAAATGGTATGCCCATGAAAGGGGCACTCTGGAAGTGGGTAAAGCCCAAAACTCAACAGGAGAGTGTATATAGCTGAAAACCAGTTTTGCTTTGATTTCACAAAGAACCTGAAGATATACCACAAAATAACCCACTTTGAAACAAAGGGGTAGCCTTTTGTACTACCAGGTCTCTGGCTATTAGCTGAGATTTGTCCTTGGAGATAGGGCCCCTCTTGATTCTGAAGTTTCCTTAGGCTGAGCACTAATTTCTGTTGAAGAAGCAGCTGTGAACACAAACAGAAGCCAAGAACCTAGCACATGCCAACCTGCAGAGAAGACTCAGGTAGGGCACAGGGAATGCCCTTTCACTAATTAATGAGTGTGGATTACATGCTAAGCTCTTACATTGCCTGTCTGTCTTGAAAAATCACAATGCCATAAAGGAAGTACAATGATCACCTTCATTTAATGGGCAAGGGATGCTAACAGTTTGAGTTCTTCCCCATCGTTGTATAGTGAGGGCCCAGGTTTTCAGGCATAGTGAGCTAATAAACAGATATAAAAGGAACAAGTACATTTATGCTTTTGTAAAATAGCATGGACAATCCATTTGTGTTCATATCCTTGGAGACTAAAGACAAGGACTTGAAAATAGTGGATTAGAGCCCATCTTTTAACAAGTGTTTTATAATAGTAATACTTCTCAAATGTACTTATGAGTCTGAAGCCCTACTTTTTTAATATTTTGGAGTGGGGTAAAGAGAGAATCAATGTAGTTATTGAAAATATTCAATTAAAGCACTATACTTCTCAACTCTTTTGGTAATCAATGCAAAGAACTGTTATGAAATTATCCATTAAATGGTAGAAAGGCCCCCAAATCTGTCTTTATAACAATAAGAAGCCTTCTAGCTGTGTGTTAAGCACTTCATGTCATTTGTGAAGCAAGGGATAGTTTGTATCACATAATGCAGATAGGGAGGCCAAGAATCCAGGAAACCTAGTAATTTGCTGCAGATCACAGGACTGAGAGGGGCTGTACCTGGGAGTTGAAGCCAAACTGCCATCTTCCATCAAGAATATGACTGGACAGTAAGGAGGAAATTTGCAGCATAGTTTACATCATCGATGATTCAGATCTCCATGCAGATTTCAGTATGGCTAAAAAAAATTTTTATCTTCTTCACTGTCTTTCATGTGGGCCAAATCCAAAGGCTACAGAGGAAATTTCAAAAAGATACTTATTCACACAGTGCAACAGTGCATCACTGAGCAGGGAAATATTCCTAATGAGGAAGAACCATTAATTATGACTTACTTTTTTTTAAAAAAAAAAAAAAAAAAAAAAAGGTGTTTTTCTAGAAGAAAGGATTAGAACTGAATGCCTGTGACTTCATAGCTTGAACAACATCATCAAATCATGTTCTCTGTCCTAGGGAACCCAGAGTTTTGTGACTAAGATATTTGTTGCTATGGGAACCATGCTAGCCACTCATCCTGGTTGTTGGCTACCCATAATGCTACTGAAGTTTTCTTGCATTTTCTGCCAACCCAGTGCAAATAAACAAATAATTTGTTGACTCCTAATGCTCTGTTTTGGGGAATCATTCTTTAAAAGGAAGAAAAACTGGGGACTGGCTAGATCGCTGAGTACTTACGCATACTTACTGTTCTTGGCAGAAGATCTAGGTTTGGTTTCCAGTGCCCACGTCAAGGTCCACAACTGTTTTTAAGTCCAATCCCAGGGATCCGGCACTCTCTCCTGACTCTGTGAGCTCCTGTGTGCAAACAACATACAGAAACTCAAGCAGGCACACACACATGTAAAGAACTAATTGGTAAAAGTTAGTCATTTTAGATAACAGTTTTTTTTATTATTTTTAAGGTAATAACCCACCACTTTGGATCACTTTGTAGGGTAAAATCATTATTATACTTTATATTATTAGAAATAAAAGGAAATGGGAAAAGTAATAATATTACCCAAAACTCTTACTTTCTGCAATCTCTGAGATGGACAGGCTCCAACCCTCAAAACCTTAGCTATCTTGGGTTCCCTTTACAGTACCGCTCCTGAACTTGACCTCCACTGTTTTACCTTTATGTTTTTCTCTTGGAACTTTTGCACAAATCTTTTTCTAATCATGATAGTCACACACACACACACACACACACACACACACACACACACACTCCTGAAAGTATGCAAATAAAATTTGGAGAATGGTTATGTGTACCTAAGCAATCATTCTTTAATGCACCTTAATCAATTTTGTGGATAAAAAAAATGCCAATTTAAGAATCATTCCTAATGTTAGCAAATCATCTAAGTACATGTTTGGGTAGATTCTCAAAAGCAGTTCATGTACTCTGTAACTGAACAGAATTGCTCTGATAGTAAAATCAAATAAAACAAACAGCACTATTAACACTCTACATAAAAGCTATTTTTCTTTGCTTAGAAGCCTTCTTTGAAAGCCCTCCTAATTTTTATTCCCTTTTCCCAAAGTAGTTCCTATACTGCTATACAAGAGAGATCAGCTTTTGCGTTTTTAATTTTTAGGGGAGATGCACGTTGCATTATGTAGCCCTTCGTGCATGGCTTCTTTTGCCTAAGTTCATGCATGTGAGATTCACTCATATGGTATATGGCAGCAGTTTGTTCTTTGCTATTGTGATTTTCTTTTAGCTTACAGATTAAAAAAATCATTTTCATAATTTAGAAGATAGGAAGTTCCAAATCAAGGCATGGTCAGATTCAGTATTCACTGGTGGCTAATTTTCTAGTTTATGTCTGCCAGCTGTACAAGCCAAGAAGAGACAAACTAGCTTCCTTGGACTTTACTGGAAAGCCATGCTTGGGTTCATGAGGTCTCTCTCCTTTGATCAGCTAGCTTCTGGAAGCCCCAACGCCCACACTTAATTCTGTCGCGTCTGTGATGGCGTTTCAGCATATAGATGTTGAGAGGACACAATGTCAGCCCACAGCAGTTGGTGACTGTTACGCCTCATGCTTCATGGCAAAGATACTGCAGAGCCAAAACTGGACCATGTGACAGAATTGCAGACTCTACACTTCCTTCTAATACTGCAGAACACCGTACTTCGTCCCCATCCAGTGAGCATGGCATTTGGCATTTCACTGCTTTAGTCGGGACAAAACTTCCTCTTCACACAGACTCCTGAAGGCCTAAACTTTAAAGATATAAACCCTTATATAGCCAGGATGACCTAAAAACTATCTTAAGGAAAGTGCATGCACAATAGAACTCTGAATTTAATATAATTCCAACAGAATTGTTTGGTGTAACTTCTTTGTGACTCATTTTTATTAGGCCATAGACTGCAAAAAGCCAAGTCAATATGAAGGGTTTTTTTTCCATTGTCATTCACTGTTTGCCTTATTTGACAGTTTTCAATCATATGAGCACACCACCCATTTGTTTATCCATCCGACAAAATGACATTTACAGTTTCTAATTTGGGACTATAACGAACAATATTGATAGGACCATTTCCACCCACATGTGTGCACATTCTTTTTGGTTATACATAGCAGTGGAATTATTAGATGTGGTACACCTGGTTTAATTATAGTACATCTTCCAGCTTTCCAATGGTTGTTCTACCTGTTATATCTCCATCAGCAGAGTATAACAATTTCAATTATGATTTCTGAAACTAGCTGCTGTATGTCTAAACCTGCACCATCTGCCCACCTGAGATTATCAGCTGTGGATATGAGGCTGCGTAGCCTCTAAATCTAAAGAGTTACTCATTTTCAAGGGCCCTTAATAATAAGGAATTACACAGGTAGATTCAGAGTTCTCTATGTTGTTATTGGTACTTCATCTCTGAAGAATCCTGCTTTGGTTCTGCCATAGTTATGGTGACTATGGTAAACACCATCACCAAAAGCAACTTGTGGAGGAAAGGGAGCACTTGGCTTACATACTGTAAGCCTGGGAAGAAAGCCAAGGCTGGAACCTGAAAGCAGGAGCTAATGCATAGGCCCTGGAGAAGCATTGCATACTGGCTTGCTCCTGATGGCCGGCTCAACCTGCTTTCTTATAGCCCCAGGACCACCAGGCCAGGACTGGCATTACCCAGAATGGGCTGGTCCCTCCCCCATCAATCACTAATTGAGAAAATGTCTTACAGGCTTGCCTACAGATTCGTCCTATGGAGACAGTTTTACAATGGAGATTTCCTCCTATCAGATGATTCTAGGTTATTTCAAGTTGACATAAAAGCTAGCTAGCACAATATTATCAGTTTTGCATTTCTCAAAATTCAAACTGGAACACAGTTTGCTAAACTCATGTGTCACAGAATTTGTTGGGGTCCCTCACAACTGGATTTGAGACATGTCAGCCTCCTTCTTCCAACTCCAACTGCAGATGCAGTCAGATGGCTAAATTAGAATCTGAGGACTGAACCTAGGGTGGCATGTAGTGGGATTATGCTATGTTGTAAATATTTGTCCCACCTACTAGTCTAATAAAGAGCTGATTGGTCAGAAGGCAGATAGGAAGTGTAGATGGGGCTACCAGGCTAAGAAAACTCTAAGTACAGAAAGAACAGATTCAGATGCCAGAGTCAACGGAGCTGCCAGGAGATGCAGAGGAAATGCTGCTCTGAGAAGAGGTACCGAGCCGCACAGCTGAACAAGATGGGTTAAGTTGAGATGAAGAAGTTAGCAAGTTATATGCCTGGGCCCTAGGTCAATCAGTGTAAAAATAATATAATCCTGTGTGTGGCTATTTGAGGCTAAGCAAGGCAGAGATGGGGCCAGACCATGAGGCTAGGCCAGAAAGACTGGCCAGAAACATAATACAACAGTGGCATGTTTTTATGGGAGGTCAAAGTGAGAGTTGGAAGCCAGAAGATTGAACCAGAGGTATAAATACAAGATAAGGACCAAATTGCCAATTAGCACATATGCCTCTAGGATTTAAGAGCTAAAATTAAAGTTATGGTTATTAAGTAGGGAATTGGACCCAAATTCACAAGTCAGAAGGTCAGGAAAACCAAGGACTGTGAGTCCCCCTGAGCTCAGGCTAAATCCTGAAGCATGCTTGAAGTCCACAGATGACTCCAGTGCCCCAAAGACAGTATATTGGTGGCCTCTCTCTTTTAGAAAGGGTAATTTTTCTATGCATTACTACATGGACATTTTCTGGCGTTTGTGTACATAGTGTATGTGTGTGTGTGTATGTGTAAACAAACCTGGAGTTTACAGCTTACTCTTTGGTCAGACTGGCTGTCTAGTGAGCCCTGCCGGTTTTTCTGTCTTTATCTCTTACCACTGACATTGTATGCCCCCACATTCAGCCTTTACCTGGGAGCTGGGAGTCCAAACTCAGGTCCCGAGGCTTCTTGTACAACACGCAGCTTACCTACTGAGTCATCTCAGCATCCTACAGGACCACTTCTACATCCGTCACTTGTTTTCCAATGTAGGTTTGCTATTCCCAAGAAAGTGTCTGATAAATGCAGTGGTAGCTAATAGGAAAAATCTAACATGCTACCTCAGGATACCCTGCCTCCCAAGCCTCGCTTCTTAGCCTTCATGCTGAGCTAGAACAGTGTAAAGAATGGGAGAAGTACCCAGGGTCAGACTTTGCTTTCTGACCCTTAGCTTCGTCACTCACAAAATGAAGGTGGCTATGACCGCTTACAAGGATTGAGTGTGGTAACAGAGTTAAGTGGTAATACAGTAAGTCATCCGGGTCATGCCTTTCTTCCCACTCTTCCTTCAGCCTCATGAAGAAAATATGACACGATGACAGAACAGAAATATGAGCAAGGAAGTGCTGGCCCAGCCGAAAAGATATTCCACAGTCATTCAGGGCCTTCTTTATGTACAGAGAAGTCTCAAGACATGTGATGTTATCCCTTCTTTGACCTAACTGTGGTACCCGTTGGAACTAGTTTTCCTCAGAACATTAAGTAAAACAAGAAGTCTTCTGGTTATAAAGTTAAATATTATGAATACCTATTGACAGAATGCTTTTGCTTTAACTGTTCTAGCTTTCCACCCATTGACACCCACTGTCCCACACTACTGCTAAGCACGTACTACTCAATGTTTGCAAGGGAAACCCTAGTTTACTACTTCCTCTCAAGGAAGAAGCAGAGCAATCTCCTCAGGTACTTTTGGCCACTGTGCTTTCGTAAGTAGTGTGTGCGAAGATCACAATACATGTTAGTCTGGTGTACCACTACCCAGTACCTAACACCCCAACAGCAAGCAGAGCCTAAAGGACTTGATCAGAAAGATGATTCTCTTCCAGATTTGTCAAGGAAACAAAAACATTTTCTTCTGGCCTTCCTTGTTTCAACCTTTAAAAACACGTGTGTGTGTGTGTGTGTGTGTGTGTGTGTGTGTGTGTGTGTGTGTTTAGTATATCACATTTCTAAAGGGATCATGTAAACAGAAACTCCAAGTTTATAAAATAGTCACAAATTGTCTAGTTTTTTCTTTAGTTTTTGCAACTAATTTATATAACAGTATGACTACTTTTTATGATACTTTCAATAATTAAATTTTAAAAATATTTTTGTATTTGTTCTTTGATAATTTCATAGATATATACAATGAATTTTGATTATACCTACTACCCCAACTTCTCCTGGAGCTGGCGAAATGTGTTCTTCTCCCAGCTTCCTATCCTTCTATTATTTAAACCTCATTGAGTTCAGTTAGCTCTGGCCCTGTGTCCATGGGCATAGGCCCATCCACTGGAGCATGGACAACCTACGAGGAGTCACAGCCATGAGGAAAATGACTCTGTCTTCTCCAGTAGCCATAGCTGCCTTGGTCAGGGATGGGGTCTTATGTATCAGTCTACCACTCATGTAATGATGCAATAACCTAAAATCTTGTCCATATTGGTCCCTATAACAGAAAGTGTAAAGGCCATTGACAATTCTTAAAATATTTATTTATTATGTATACAGTGTACTATCTGCATGTGTCCTTGTAGGCCAGAAGAGAGCACCAGACTTCATTACAGATAGTTGTGAGCCACCATGTGGTTGTTAGGAATTGAACTCAGGACCTCTGGAAGAGCAGCCAGTGCTCTTAATCTCTGAGCCATCTCTCCAGCCATTTTTATGGCTATTTACATTTTTATCATGACATATTCGACATATTCAGTCTCAGCAAAGGCAGCTGACTAGCTAAGTCTTACGCAAGGTCTTCTTGACCCCCATGCTTCAAATGTTGTAGCTCAGATGAGAATATGCCATCGGGAAAGTTGTAAATAATGTACTAGCATTTTCTTTGATTGGGTATTTGGCGAGCCTTCATTTTGTTTTAAAATATTGGAGTGATAGTATAGTCAGTAGTTGGAAAACTTCTCCATTACTCAACCAGCATGCACTGGCAAAGAAGTAAGATCATTGAGTTTATTGTTCCCTCACATTCCAGCAGCTTGATAAACCAGCAATGAGTCACACACACATTTGTACATATAGACTATAAAATGCTAACTGTATCTGTAGCACTTTTCAGACAGTCTGGTTCTGAAAACTGAGCATGTTTTGTTTTTGTTTTTCTTTTTCTTTTTTTAAAAAAGATACTTATCAGGCAAAGGAACAAAGTACGTAATTATTTTGATTTGGTAATTTTTCACATTCTCAATCACTTGATCTTTGATACTATTACAGAGGGAATATAAACTGTGAAAAAGTGTTTTGTAGCATAACCAAAGATGTTTTGCTCCGTGTAAAATTTGTTTCTTCAGAATATCTCCATGGCATAACCAAAGACGTTTTGCTTTTTGTAAAGTTCATTATAGCTGTTTCTTCAAAATGTCTGAACAAAATTTTCATAACAAACAACATACTTTCTCTATTTCCCTGTATATATATGTGAGTGAATTCAGCGTGTGTATGTCTGAGGCCAGTGTGAGATACAGAGTAAGTAAAACATTTTTTAATGTTTTCATTTTTAAAAATATAATTAAGAACACACATTACATACCAAAATTATCCCAAATACACTTAAAAGTTTTATCCAGCCAAAATTACAAGCTGTTTTTTAACTGGCTAATTTTACAAGGTCAGCCTGTTGTTATAAATCAATTAAGAAACGTTTTTGGTTCCTTAATTCTGATTTAAGGCAGTTAATTTAATTGTTCTCTCCCTCTTTTAAATGACTGACTACATTTACTATGTATTTGCTAGCAATGACTATGTTAGTATTTGCGTGGTGTTTATAAGAATGTGGGTGTCTCTGTGTGGAGGTCAGAGGATAACTTGGGTACCATTCCTCAGAATCCTTCCTTGTTGAGACAGAGGCTTCTTTGGGTCTGGAACTTCATTAGTTGTCTAAGGTAGTTGACTTGCAAGGTCAAGGAATCAGCCTCTCTTTGTCTCCACTCCATCATCCATTCCATTATAAAACATGGGTTTATAGACACATGCCACCAATCCTGGCTCTTATATGGGTTTAGGGGATCTGGTTTCAGGTCTTTATTGTTGTTAGGAAAGGGCTTTATGAATTGGACTATCTTCCCAGCCCCCATGTTATTATCTTAAATAAGTTTTGCATAACAAATAAGAAATTTTTGTTCAGTAAGTTGCAATTTATTCTGAAATTTGAAACCTATTGTTTTGATCACAGTAGTAACACTCCTGCATTTTTATTTTGTTTGGCATGAATATTATGCTTTTGTTAAAAAATTTAAAATCTGTTTGTACTTATTTTAACTAAAAATAATTTAATCACATTATCATATGTATTTTAACTTACTCACTGATTACAGTTTCATAAACATTACCTCACACTGCTTGCGTATTCCAGTGAATGCATTCAATGTTTTAGTAAAACAACCATTTAACTAAATTGGCAAGTTATCACCAGTAGATCAGGGATATGTAATACTAAAATGATGCACATTTATGATAGCAGCCATATAACTCAGTCATGGAGATGATATGTGGCAAAATGAAATTGATCCGACCAAGTCAATGAAGCTGTGGCTAACAGAGAAACATTATTACAGTTCTGAAGTTGAAAGTAATTAAATGAAAGTATAATGTTTTAATAATAATAACAATAGTTAGCCACATTTCAAGTGCTTATCAACCATATTTGTTGTAGAAGTTTCTGTCCTAGCCCTACAGTCTAGACCCACCCACTGCTGTTTGGTCCCCAAACATTTATATTAATTACATGCTGTTCAGCCTATGGCTTAGGCATATTGCTAGCTAGCTCTCTCATCTTAACTTAACCCATTTCCATTAATCTGTCTTGCCATGTGACTGGTGGCTCACCTGTGCTTTTACATCTTGCCCTCTCAGCAGCTGGACTGCTTCTCCCCTGACTCCGCCCTCCTTTCTCTCTATGCTCAGATTTCCCACCTTCTTCTAAGACGCCTTGCCATAGGTGAAAACAGTCCCTTTATAAACCAATGATATTCAAAGCATACAGAAAGACATCCCACATTGCCCCGGCCAATGGAGTCTTCAATGTGGACCTGAAGAAAAGGTGTGAAATAAATTGGGGGGGGGGGGGCAAAAAACACAAGAACAAGAGCAAGACAAAATTTTCTGATCAAGCTCTGAAACTTTATTTTTTGGCCAGTAGTTAAATAGGGATTCAAGGGTGGGGTAATTCCACAGCTAAAACAGAATGTGTTACTATGGAAATCTATCTATCAATTGCCTAACCTGAAAGGAGCCACCTCTTCTCCGGGAGTCTAACCAGAAAAGAGTCACCTGTTTGTTGCCTGAGGAAAAGCTTAACTTAAGTCTTGCCTAAAGACCTGAATTCCTGGCATAGCTTAAGACAGTGGGTGTATCAGCCCTGCTCCCAGCACCACATCACAATTTTTGTTGCAGATTCTGTTTTCCCAATCTCTTCTCCATCACTTAAAAAAACATGTCAAACAAGGTCTTACTCTGTAGCCCTCACAGAAATCTTCCTGCCTAGGTCTCCAAATGCTGAGGTTGCAAGTAAGTCATTTCTGCCACTGTTTGTTCAGTTCTCTTGGCCAAAGGGGTAGGAATTGTCTGTCTAGCTGGGTTCCAGGTCATTGTCTGGGCCATAGATCATAGCAGTTGTTCTTGATGTCACACACATGAGAAGGGAAACAGCTGTGCTTTGTCTCTAGATCAGAGAGCTTTCTTTCTCTTCTATTTCATTTTTCTTTCCAGTTCAAAATTTGCCTCCTCTTGAGAGCTAACGCTCGCTCATGATCTCTCTCTCCATCTGAGTGAGCACATTGACTTATAATTCCTCTCCTCAGCCCCATACATATTACACATTAGTTCCCTGACAGAGAGAAAGCAAGCTGGGGACCGAGACGAGACAAAGGCTTCAGCTCTGCAGGAAGATGCTATTCCGGCAGCTGAAAAATCCTCAACTGCCAAGCCAGCTTTGAACATTCTAATGACCTGCCAGGTAAAATGTGCCTACCGCTACGATGGGTAACATAACAGTGATGGAGGTAACCAGCTGCCTTCTGAATGGTTTGCAGCTTGTCCATAAAAGGAATTTCAGGCCTCATACTGGAAACCTTGTTAAGAGTCCATGGGCAGGTCATAGGTTGTTTGGGTGGCTGAGCGTGTAGGTGGGATAGAGGGGACACAACTGTTGTTTTGTTAAGTGGATATGGTATCCTACTGATATTTAAATATTCATGCTTATGCCCACAGATTAGTACTTCTACCTTCACCAGAGAGGCTTCTTTCTGCAGTGTGCAACATTAGTACAGAGATGCACAATTGGTCCAATATGGGAAATATGTGACTGTTGCTTGCTGAGTCCTAAACAGGACATCTATAGCATCCTGTATATGGCTCAAGGAACATTTTGGAGGAGGAGGTGAGAAGAATGTAGGAGCTAGAGAATAGAGAGTAGGTGGGCTTACAACAAGATGTTGTCTGACTTTGGCCCAGCAATTTCATTCAGAAGCTTATTGCAATGGTGATTATGATATAAAATCAGCGCAGGATTGGGCCTGCCAGCATTTCATCATGGAAAAAGGAGGAGCTCAGGGTCTCACCAAACCCTAAGGGACCAATTCAGTTAATGGTTGCTTGGGGAGGGTGGGTTATATTTGTCAGTGATGTGGCCTTTGGTGTGTTGCCTATACTCCATTAAACAACTGCCCACCCATGTTCATGCAAGTAATGCAAGCAACCCTAACTTAATTCAGTTGCACACACACACACACACACACACACACACGCAAGAGGGGGGAGGAGAAAAGTATTAAAATAAAAGAGAGACTTGGGAGAGGGAGGGGCTATAAAAATTAATAGGGTGAAAAACTGCTAAAAATCTACTAATATGTGCATGAAACATATTTCAGAGAATATTCAAAAAATTTCCTCTCTTCAAGGTATTTCTCGCTGTCTTCATTGCTCTGTGACTTCTGTCTTCTTTAGCTGGGCTCTGAGTAAAGCATCATTGGCCAGCCTAATGAATGTCACTAATAAGAAAGTGGCAAGACTCTGGTGAAAGTTCAGGGAAAAACAGAAAGATTGTGACTTTCAGTTAAGCTGCACCGGCCTGCCAAGGCTCACACAGACCTTGCACTAGAGATGCTAGAGGTACCACTTAATTGGGACTTGCAGGTGCAGGTGAGAAAATCCAGTGAGATGTGTTTTAGTTGGAGAGGAAGAAGCCATACTTCTTGGCTATTTAATAAAATGATGGGGGGGGGTGTTGCTACTCTTGAGGTTGACAAGTGCTGGATCGCTATTTTCAGGGTCTTCTGCTTTCCCGCTCTCAAACAAGCATCCTCCAAAAGGCCGACTTCCCGGCACCAGCATCTTTCAGCCTCAGATAAGAGTTTCTTTTCTTAATGTCTTTTTGAAATGTCTCCAAAGTGTAGTGAATGAACTAATTTATTTAATTTGCTCACCTGGGTCAGAGTTAGGAAGGGGACCTGGCTCCAAGAAAGAGCAGAGGCTGTGGCTAGAAGCAGTGCAGGAAGTTAAAGACAAAAACATCAAATACAAGCCAACTGGTAGGAAAGTCTCTTGTGTTTCCTTGCCCCCTCCACCCAAACATCAACACAATGTCTCAGCTGAACCAAGACTCCTAAATTTTTGGACTCTGAAGTTATTACCTCTGTATATTTTATCTATACTTCTAGTGCAGGCCAAGACATGAATATAAGGTTAGGAATATAAGCTTGCTAATCCTTTTCTATCTACATAAATGTAACACAGTTTCATTGCTCAATTTATCAAATCCTATTCATGTTGTAAATTAGGAGCCCCAAACCAACCAAATGAATAAAACCACATTGACTTTGACCAAGAACAAAGTTACAGGCTCATGTAATGGAAAAGAAAATCAGGGACAGTCCCACAGCAGACAGGTGGGTCCCACAGGAAGCTGTGTTCCCAGGATTCATCCTCTGCCTGTTGTCTCTGCCTTCCTCTGACTAATGCTGCCTGTGGTGTTCTAATGTTCTCACCTCCTCTCCATCCACAGGAGAATGTACATCTTGTCCAAAGTGTCATAACGGTTGTAAAAGTGGATCTGCTCACCTTTGCCCATTTGGTTTGTGGGATACAAAGAGTAAAATGAATCTCACTGAAGACATATGAACACGGAAGACAACATAATTCTCCTTAAAGGTTGGCAGTGTTTTTATTAGAAAAAGATGATGGTTGCTTGATGGAAAATAATAACCACCAATCTCTGATACACAGATAATTGAAAAATAAAAAAAATAATATTCTATAACCTTCCCATCTAGATGCAACTATTGTTAGTATTTTGGCAAACTTACTTTTGTTATTTTCTGCTACATAATTGTAATGACAGTCTATTCAGCTCCCTCTGCACTGTCTTATTGAACATTCTATCAAATGCACTCTACACACCTCACAATAATTTCCCAACTATAAATTTAGCAGCCACATACAAGTAAACTATAATTTGCTCCCATGGATACTGGAGTGGTTTCTTTTCCTTTAAAAACTATAAATATAATATATATACTATATATAGTATATAAATATAAAATCACATATTCAGATTTTTCATTGGTTATATTACTTCTTTATAATAGTTTAATTTTTCTAAGAGTTAAACTACTAGGTCAAAAATTACATGTATTTATGATATTTTTAATTTTGTCTACCTCACAAATAAGATTATAGCTATTCATAAGACTATGATAATATTAGTAGTCATCAATATCTAAAGTGTTAAATGGAAATGAAAGAATAAAGATGGTGTAAATAGTCACTTCTTTTAATGTAGAAGAAATACTGTAAAGAAGATTTTTAACCTTTGATCACACATCCGTTTTGTAGAGATTAGTCACATCATTACCATACTGTCATGCAAAAGTATTTGTTCCTTTGTAAAACTTATAGCAGCCACAAAATAACATAGTATGAAGGTATTTAGGAAATTATACTAATGTCATGGTATAGTGTTGTTTTCATTTTCATCTACTTCTCATTTTATTAATACCTTCTTTCAAATATAGTTAATTAAACCCTTGGCAAAATTTCTTTCACAAGAGCATATATCATGCATGTCTTTGTTTCTTGCTTCCTATCCATCATGAGACTAAAAAAAGAAAAAGACCCCCCCCCATATGCTCTTGCTACCACAGTGTTCTGCCCATGTGTAGTGTATGGGCATATTTATGAATACTCAGAAACTGTGAGCCAGATTATGTTTTGTTTTTTTTAAGTTTTTCTTTCAGGAACTTTGGTCACAGATACACAAAACTAGCAAAGATCAGAGACAACAGATAAGTGGAGTCTTGGCTGTGACCAACCTGACCGTGAGCGTCTTACTTTTGGGCCTTTGTGGGGACATGTTACCCCTGTGGCACTGTGATAAAACACTGATAGAGACAATGTACAGGAGGGGAGGCTTGTTACTGCTCATGGTTTCAGTCCATTGCAACAAGGAAGGTGTGATGGGGGCTGCTATGCTCTGGGCAGCAGCAGCTTCTGGTGGAGGTGGTCCAGGAAGCAAAGGGAGGCTGGAATCTGGGCGTGGCCTTCAAAGGCTACCCCTGGTGCCTACTTCTTCCACTTAGGCTCCACCTCCCAAAGGTCCCTTAGCCTCTGCGAATAGTGTTCATCAATTTTTGCTTTAACTTCTGAAAGGTGGCTACGCCCTTATCTCAGCCCACAATTGCAACTCTAGCTACCCGATGGGAATTCTGTTCCTACAGGCACTGGCTCTGTCATTGCTGCTGTTCCTCTTTCTATTTATAAATAAGACTCAAAATTCAAAGGCTGGAGTGAAAACCTGTGAGCTCAGAGAGGCTGGGTAGCCAAAAGCTAACCTTCTCCGCTTGCTTTGATTCAGCCAAATAGAAACACCTGCACCACTCCAAATCCCCTCCCAACTCCTTCCTGTGACTCTATCTCCTGGATGCCTTCTGCTGCCCAATGATTACTTTCTGTCAACTAATGACTACTAATTCAGCCTCCTGACCCAAGCCTAATTTTATTTAATCAACACAAATGCAAACTTGGGGTTCACGGTGTAATTGAACATCCCCATGCCCCAACAATCAGTCACCCAAAGGTCTTTCTCAGGACTCTGTTCTATACTGGAATCCCATACTGTCCTCTCATTTACCCATTTTTCCCTCGCTAACATGAACATTCTTTGAGACACAAGCTAAATGACAATTTTTCACAGGTACCTTTGCATGCCATCTGATTGATCACTACTTGCTCAGTCTTCTATATTTAGGTAACATAGGATTGTGGTGATATATTTTATATGTAATAAAATTTGTCTGGAATATCAGAGGACAGAATCACCACTCCCTGACCTTCATGGATTCTGTCCTCTGATATTCCAGACAAATTTTATTACATATACAATATATCATCACCACGTTTCCTCATTTGTTTGATCCTTCTGATGTACCGAATTTGTGACAACAGGCACCAGCTTGTCATTCTGTTGAGCCATGTGACTTAGAATCCTGCATCAGTAAGTACTTAGTATCTGTGAGTGAGTGAGCGGACTGGTTACTTGCCCAGAACCCCTTTTCCCCTGAAGAGGGTGGGGACAGATTCCTGTACTCTTCAAAGAACATCAGCACTGGAGCAAAGCTAGGAAATAGCATGTAGAAAAAGATTCCAAGCCTGGTTGAATAAGAGGCTTGTCTGTCTGGTCCAGGAGGTAGGCTGAAGAGACCTTGGTGATGGGAGGATTGAATAAGCCTGTTGCCAGGCAACACTGAGCCTAGTGTTTTGTGCTGTGGGTTGTGAAACCTTAATAGGCAGCACCCTCAGCTGGTGGGTTATGCTCTGGTTGCTTCCACACCAAAGAAGCATCAGGAAGGCCAAGTCTGGACACCTGTTTGGAGCAGAAAGGGAGCAGGAAGGCTTCTTCAAGAAGTACCAGAGAAGGAGCCAAGTGTGGAAACATACAATTGCTGTTTTACATTTTTAGTTTTAGTTTTTAAGGTTCACTAAGTTCCCCACCAGACCTGGTGGCATTACAAGTACCCTGGTGAGCAGTCTATTGGGAAGATCATTGTTTTACGATGTGAGAAATGGTACCCAAGGAGCAAATCCTTTTAGTAGTCAAGCCTCCGTGTTTACAGAAACCTTCCTTTCTCCTCATTTCACCTGAGATGCAAGGCTTGCCATCTTGACTTTACATAGGGAACAGAAGCAACTGAAGCTTAGACGTCCTATTACCCTGGCGACATGCTCAAAAGCTTGTCAATTTCTCATACATAGTTCTAAATAGACATTTAAAAGTGTTTTCTTTTGCAGAGGCATGCCCACTACTAATACCCAAAGTATGGCATATGGGTGTGGACCTGTGGAAAGGAAGACTTGATCTCAAGTGCCTGTCAAGTTATTTTCTTTCTTGGAAGCAGCTAGCAATGCTTGCCTCTTCCAGCCTTGGATAATTAATTTACTTACTTAGGTTGCTGTTTCAAAAAACCTTTAGATTCTCAGAATAAATCTGTGAGGAGGAGGTCTCCACATACTCAGCTGAAGTTGGAGAGAGAGAAGAAATGGAGCTTACCTTTGAAGAAATGCATGTAACTAAAACAATTTAAAAGGTGAACAGAAACTCTGCAGTCGCTTCATGGGATTTGAAACCAGAATGGAAGTAAAAGGCACTTACCATCTCATATTTCTCTACCTCTTCAGTGATCTCTGATCTTTCCTAGGCTTCAAGTCCTGTGACAGTGTGCCACATCTTGCTATGTCACATCTCTGTGCTTTTTTCTATGTTACTCCTTCATCTCCTTCATTTATTTTCCTTCACATTCCCAGCATTAAATCACTTCCCTAGAAAAGTCCCGTGTCTTCTCCAAGGGCAGACTTTCCCTCAGTACACCCAGAGTACTCTGTGATGCTTATCTTCACTGGGACTTTGAGTACTGTGATGCCATTTTCTCTTGATTTGTTTCTATATCAAATCAATGGAGCAGACAGTGTCTTATCTTGGTCCCAGCGTAGGCTTGATACAGGCGGAAACACTATAGAAGGGAGTACTAACATAGGTAGGAGGGGAGCGATGAGCGTATGGACAGTTGGATTTTAGACTGAAGGTTGATAAACTGGTTTTCTTGTAGCAAAGACAAAACACTGGAGATAAGCAACCTAGGAAGGGTTTGTTTTGCTGTGGGGCTCAGGGAATACAGTCCACAGTGGCAGGGAAGGCGTGGGGCTGGGAGTGTGCTGTGGCCAATCAAGTTGCATCCATAATGAGGAAGCAGAGAGGCATGGGTGGGGAGTACTCAACTGGCATCCTCGGTTTCCTCTTTTAATTCTGTCCTAGCCCCTAGTTTATAATAATGGTCCGCCATATTCAGGGTAGATCTTTCCTTAAACACTCACGGATGCCACTGGTCTGTCTCCTTGCTGATCCTAAATCCCACCAAGTTGAGAAAACTTTCACAAGGCTAGAGATGTGGCTCAGTGTTTAAGAGCACTGGCTGTCTTCCTGAGTATTTGATTCAACTTCCATTACCCACATGGTGGCTGACAAAAGTCTATAGCTGCAATTGCAGAGGATATAACACCTTCTTCTGACCTCCCCAGGCACTAGGCACACATGTGGTGTGCAGACATGCAGGCAGATGAAACATCCAGACACATAAAATTACTTTAAAGTAAAAAAGGCTAATCATTAAATTGAGAAAGTAAGTGAAATAAAGCTAATTTGTAGAGAATCTTTAAGAGTCTTGGGAAATACCAACAATCTTAGCTTGAACTCAAGGCATCTGATGGAAATGGATGAAAATAGCTGAGTATGTATTGTAAGAATTCCTGGCATGTAGCAGCCATATGGTAAAGGTGCTGGCACAATAACTCAACATGGTGCCAGCAGAACATGCCACATGCTGAGGGCACTCCCCAAGGTGTGGCTATATAAATCTGTGCCCACTCATTCTCTTATAAGGAGAAGCCACGTGGAACTTCTTTCTTTTTTTCTCTTCGGCTTTTCTTCCCTTGTACCCACTCGGCAACTTTTCTGAATAAACTCGAGTGTGGCAGCTGGTAGTGTGTCTATTCTCATGTGCAAAACCAACATATATTACCCAAAGTTTTCTTTTGAAAAAATATCAAGAAAGTCTGCACTAAAATTAATAAGGGCTGCTCTTCAATAATGATATTAGTTTGATATTATTTATATTTAAGGTATAAAATGCTACCATTCCTTTCTTGTTAGTTTCCATTTATTTCTTACTCTTTATGGAAAATATGATTTTTAAAGTTAATAGTTATGGTAATTATGATATACATATGCCCATCAGTATGACTGCTCTTATTTGTGTGGAGGAGATGTGTGCATGCCTGTGTGCACATCCAAAGGCCAGAACAAGACCCTGGGTATCCTCCTTTATCACCTACCATCTTATTCTTTTGAGATAAGATCTTTTCCTGAACCTTGAGCTAGAATGTTTTGGCTAAACTGCTGACCAGCAAGCCCCAGCAATCCTTCTGCCTCTGCCTGTCCCCACAGGGCTGGAATTATAGGCATGCATGAGACTATGCCTTGTTTGTCACATGGGTGTTGGGACCCAAACTCGGGTCCTTATGGTTATGAATCAAGTACTTTTACCCACTGAGCTATCTGTCCTGGCCTCAGGGTGATTACTTAGGTTATCAAAAGCCTGGTGTTGTTAACTAACTACTTCTGCAATTCTAGTCTCTGAAACAACAATTTAATAATAACTACTTATTGTCTCCTATAATAAGGCTATTAGAAGAAAAACTTTAGAATTAGCAGAATTTATCTGAACAAAAAACAACTGATTAATCAGCACACTCGGTACTAGAAAAGATTCTGAGGGCTCAATCTAGCAGAGAGCGGGGACATTTACAGGCTGGACACAAAAACAAACCAGAGAAACTGTTTGCCTGGGCATGCTGAGGACCTTGGCTCTTTTTTGGTTTTAATTTTTTTTTTAATTAAAAGGTTTTTTTTTTTTTTTGGTTTTTTTAACATAATAACCACAGTTCCCCTACCTCCTCTTCTCCCACTCACTCCCCAACTCCACCTCCACCCCCACCTCATCCACTTCCCAAAGAGGATAAGGCCTCCCTTCAATACAAAGTCACCAAAGTCTGGGGTATCAAGTTGAGGCAGGACCAGGCCCCTCCCCCAGTATCAAGGCTGAGCAAGGTGTCCCTCTATAGGGAATGGGTGCTGAAAAGCCAGGTCATGCACGTGGGATAAGTCCTGTTCCCACTGCCAGAGGCCCCAGAAATTGTCCAAGTCACATACACTGTCATTCACATCCAGAGGGCCTAGTTCAGTCCCATGCAGGCTCCCCAGCTGTCAGTCCACAGTCAGTGATCTCCCGGTAGCTCAGGTCAGCTGTCTCTGTGGGTTTCCTCACTCATCATGATCTTGACCCCTGTGCTCATATAATCCCTCCTCCCTCTCCTCAGCTGGACTGGGAACTCTGCCCAGTACTTAGCAGTGGATCTCTGCATCTGCTCCCATCAGTTGCTGGATGAAGGTTCTATGATAACAACTAGGGTGGACCTTAAACTCTTATGGAACATTCTAATAAGTTAACAGTCTGTTATTGAAGACTGACTTTTAGTGATTGATGGAGCCCAGCTATTTGTTATTAAAATATGTCCTAAGATTATGACCACTGGTAGGTTGACCATGTTCCAACGACGGTTTTATATTCACTAGCATATAGACAGTACCAATTGGAATAAATGACAGAGAAGATGCAAAATTAGGAGGGGCTAGAGCAGATAACAAATCTGGGAAGAGTTAGGGGAAGGAGTAGGGGATGTATATGATAAAAATGAATTATATATGTGTGTGAAATCCTCAAAATTTAATATGCTTCTTTTTCGTAGTAAAATAATAACCAGGAAGAGATAGAAGAGAGATTTGCTGAATGGTGGTGATTCTTTCTCTATATTGGGCTTAGTTACACAAATAAGTTCACAATATAAAATTAAAGTAGAGCTATATTTTGAAAAAAGGTGACCTAAATTTGCTTATATATGTTAGGTGACATTTTGCTGCACAGGAAAAAAAAACTTTGCAGAGAAATCCCGAGACTAACAGCTCTCTGCTTACAAGGATTAGAGTTTGGTGTGTGAGGGAAAGGAGGAAAAATCTCTGTTTTTGGAAAATGAGTCCAAAATTTGTGCTGAGAAAAAAAAAACTAAAAAAATCTTGAAATAAATTCAAAGAAGTTGATTTGAAAAGAAAAGTGTGGTCTTTAAAAACTAGAAAATGAAAGCACGATACTGGAGAAATCACAATAACCAATCTCAGATTACACCAGTGATTCACAGAGGCACAAGACAGTAAGATCCTAGGACAAAGCCGACATGTAAACTGATGAAATATCACAGAGGACCCAAAAGTGAACCACACAGTCCCATCTACCCACATTGGTGAGTGGACAAGCAATCTCATTAATAAGTGGTACTAGGGAAACTGAGTCCCACATGTAGAAAATGTAATGAGAACCATAGATCTCACTCTGCACAAAAATTAAAGTGAACAAGACCTTGATGTACAACATGAAACCCTAAAACTGCTACACAGAAACATGGGCAAAACACTTCAAGATACAATAGACATAGACAGGATTTTCTGGATAGGACTCCAAAAGTATAGGAAATTATCCCAAGAATCAACAAAGGGGTTACATGAAATTAACGTCTTCTGTACTGAAAAGGAAATAGTCAACAGAGATTAAAAAAAATAGCCTATAGAATGAGAATCAGTCTTTGCCAACAAGAAACCAGATAGGGGACTAATATCTAGGTCATATAAATAATTTTAAAATTAAACATCCTAAAATCATCTAGTCAATACATTTCAGCTAGCAAACTCAACTGATAATTCTCAGGAGAACACAAATAATCAGTCAATCAGTACTTGAAAGGCAAACAACATCCCCAGATACCGTAGAAAGGCAAATTAAAATGCTTTGAGATTCTGTCTCACCCTTGTCAGAATAGCTATCACCAAAAAAAACAAATGATAACGAAAGCTAGGAAGAGAATGGGGAGAAAGGGACCTGTATACAGAGATAGAAGTATGAACTAGTGCAGTCAGTGTGGAAACCAATATGGAGATTCCCCAGAATGGAAACTAGAATTGTCATATGGTCCAGCCTGGGTACATACAATAAAGACACAAAATCTACACACCATGCTTGCACATCCATGTTTGTTTCTGCACTCTTCACGGTAGCTAAGGAATCAAGAGCAGCCTATGTGTCCCCCAACAGACAAGAGAATAAAGAAAATATGGTGCATATGCATAACAGAATTTTGCGAATCCATAAGGAAAATTAAATCACAGCATTTGTAGAAAAAATGAGTGCAACTTGAAATCATTATGGTAATCAAAGTAAGCCAGATTCGGAAAGGCAAATACCACATTCAGAGCTGAGACTTAAAATTCTATATGTGTATATATATGTATCTTTGTAGATCATGGAACTAGAATGGTGATCATGAGATGGGAGAAAATGGTCTTAAGGGAGTCTGGAGATAAAAAAGACAATGGCACACACATATAAAAAGGGGATGGAGGAAGTAAAGGAATCATGGGAAGAGAAAGGGAAGGCAAACAAGGGGGGAAACAAAGTGTGATGGCATTTATATATAATTTATATATTTTATATCATTTATACATTTGTTATATGTACACCAACAAAAATAATAAAAATAGAGTATATTGGATAGTTTTATGTTAACTTGACATCAGTTAAATTCATCTGAGAGAAGAGACCCTCAATTTAAAATACACCTCCATAGATTGGTAGGCCTGTAGGGCATTTTGTTATTTTGTGATTGATGTGGGGAGGGCCCAACCCATTGTGCATGGAACCCTCCCTGGGCTGGTGGTCCTGGGTTCTATAAAAAAAGCAGGTTGAGCAAGGCAGTAAACAGTACCCCTCCATGGCCCCTACATCAGCTCCTGGCTCCAGGTTCTACCCTGCTTAGTTCCTGCCCTCATTGCTTTTGACAATAAACTATTATATGAACTGTGAATGAAAAACAAACAAACAAACAAGTCCTTTTCTCCTCAAGTTGCTTTGGTCATGGTGTTTCATCACAGCAATAGACTGTAGCTGAGACATGAGGTGTAGGTAGCAGTGTATGAAGTACTGACAACTTTGTGCACAGCTGATTTTCATAACAACTCTCCAAGGTAACTTGAAAATCTCTTTGCAGATGAAGAAGGAGGAGCTCCCGGTGCTGTGATCTGTTATTCTTAGAAGCAGGTACTGCCTGGCCCTCTTGGGTTTTGATGGTGGTTTTTGCTTTTTCTCCTCTGTTGTCTCTCTGCTCACTGACTGATTATCTTCAGGTAGAGTCAATGTGGTTTTTACCTCTAACTTCTCTGGGTTTCCTGTCTAATGGCTTGTTAATGCTCTAAGTCTGCCTGGCGTAGCATGGCTCTTGTGTTTCTGCCCAAGAGAAAAACATGTCCTGAGTCATTGGAATCCCAGAATGAAACTTGTGGCTGACATCAAAATGCTATTTTTTCTTGTGGAACAGTGCAGTTCAACAGGAATTACTTTTCAAAACTAATACATTTAAGTGTCTGATTGTTTTTGGGGGGGAGGGGCTGGGACTTTACTTTCTCGCTCTCCTCCTCCTCCCTCCTTTCTCCTCCTCCTCTTTCTCTCTCTTCCTTTCTTGTTCCCTCTGCCTTTGAATAAGTAGCTTGTTTCTGTCACAATTGTCCATCAGAAGGAGTACCTCTGCCACACATGGCAATGTCATCCCTTTTCCTTGTAGCTGAAACACTGACAATCTGGTGTACTGAAGATGTTAATGACATTGGACTTTACTTTTTATGTTAATAACAACACAGCTCTATTGATTAAACAAGCTGGGTCTGAAACACAGAGTTAAGAGAACTAAATGTTAGAGAAAAAAGTTCATTATGGATGTTTTGTAGCTGTGCACATGTGACAGATTGGAGATATGAGCAGAGGGAGCCCCAGCGTACAAACTGTGCCAGCTCAGGAAAGGGAAGGACACATCCAAGGATAGATAGATAGATAGGCTAATTTTTATATCTGGAATGTGCTTCTAGCCATGGATGATAATATGCAGCTATGCCGTGCAAAAAGCATTATACAATAGTTTAAATGTATTTTATAATATGAGCATGAACCAGAATCATGAGAGAAGACTTCTATTTCTTGAGTTCACTTCCAGATGCTATCTCGTTTCTCCTTGGGACAATTGTCTTTAGAGAAATAAAGTGAAAAACTTTAAAGACTAAGAACAGATTTTACACAAATTACTACTTAATGGAAGTTGATATGCATACTCCCCTCCAAAAGTTTCAATAGAGCTGATTTTGAGAATCTATTTCTGAATAAATATAATTCCTACTTACTCGTGATTGAAGAATCCCACAAATTTTAAACTCATTGTTTAAGTATGACCATTCTTGCTCATAGTAAAAGATGATAACCAAAAAATTATGGGATTATAGACAGCACACACAATCTATTCATTAAATTTCATTTTTTCTATATGCCCTTTCCAGATTTTTATTTAATCAAGTTTGGCATCTTTGCAATAAATACCTTAGATAAGCCAATCTAATCAAAGAAAGGCTTATTTCTCTTCATTCTTATTTCTCAAAATTTTAAAGGTTTCTATTCATGGTTAGGTCCAGTACCTCATGGTAGAATTGTGCAATGGAGAAAGCAGTTTGCTTTATACCATCTAGGAAACAAAACAAGAGAGAGGAAGGGCTGAATGTCCAATATTCCACTCAAGGCTATCTATTATATGACTGCGAGTCTTCAGCTAGGTCCCTTCTTCCAGTGGTACTGTGAACTGAAGACCAAGTCTTGAATACTTTGAGTGGCATTCCAGATTCAAACCATACACATTCCTTTCACCCCAGTTTGGTTTCTTCTTCCCTCTGGGTACTTCCTTGGCCTGCTGCAATGCCAAATGATCTCATCTGCAAGTCTGAGGAGACGCTATGGCAAGGTCTCAGTGAGGTGCTCTAATCCTTTCATAAAAGTCACTTTCTGCTCTAATCATTTGCCTCCGCTTTTCTCTATCACCGTTACTGTAAATCAACCTCTCCCTAGCAGTTATTGAAATATAAAAATCAATTTATTTTGCTGACTTAATGGAGATATTACTTTTCTTTAGGTATCAAATAGTTGTCATTTCTAAGGTAATTTCTTTCCTTCCTGAAAACAAATTGAGACTTATAAATAGGTTCACTGTGGGGCAGTTTGTTGCCCACTCTAGGGAAAGTATTTCTAATAACTAGAGCAGCCAAATGGAACACTGAAACCCAACAAATCTGCGACGTTTTTGATGTTGAAGAAATACTTCAAGAATTAAGGAAGAGGCTAGCGGGCAATTGTTTCAGTTTATTGCGTCTAGTGTGTGATTAGTGAGAAGCTGGCTTCCAAGATTCTGCTATCATTTTGTATCTGTGAGTCAGCATGAAACATGTAACTCCAGCGCCCAGGAAGGCAGAGGAAATGCTGTGAGTTTGAGCCTGCCCCTGAGAGCTTATCTCAAAAGAAAACAAACAAACAAAAAGAACCCTGTGAGCTGAAGTAGAGATAAGTGGTCCTTTCTCCACTTTTTTACTTGGAAATATATAAACTTAAATACTTTAAGACATTCATTGATCCAGCCCAGTATATCTCTAGCATATCATATCTACACATCTATTATTGTCAGAAGTTTCTGACCCATCTAGACTGAGGTCCAGGCCTGCAGCCTCTTAGCCCCAAATAATCACAAAAAGGTATATATTACAAGCTGTTTGGCCTATGGCTCAGGCATATTACTTGCTAACTCTTATTCTTAAACTAACCCATGATTCTTATCTTGTTTAGCCATGTGGCTTGGTGCCTTTTCTCAGAGCAGCAATGTCATCTTCTTTCCTCTGCATTTGCCAGTGTCTGTCTCTGCTTTTTCCGATTCCCAGAATTCTCCTAGTCTGCCAGCCCCGCCTATACTTCCTACTGGCCAGTGTTTTTTTAAACCAATATGAGCAACAAATCTTTACAGTGTACAAGAGCAACACCCCACAGCAATCTATCATATCAGATGAAATGTCAGAATAAAAATACATAATGATAGGTATATTTCTTATTGTCAATAAACTTGCTCAATAAATATGAGGTGAAATCAAGCTGTCTCGTTCATCAGTTGACTGTCCACCTATTGCCTATCCCAGGTACCATTCTAAACACATCAGAACTTCAGAATCTTGACAATGTCAGAGCAGACACATTGCTCACAAGAAACCTGATGTTTGTGCTAGCGGAGTCCTCTAGGTGGGCTAAAATCTCTCTGTCTGGTCATGTTCATACTCTGTGATTTATCTAGCTTTATATTTTTTTTTCAGTGAGAAACAGGAAAATTTTATATGAAGACATACCTGCCCTGCCCCTAGCTGATTACCTTAAAAGCAAAATGCCCTAAAATCTATGCTAAGAAACTGAACTTTGAAGCCTGACCTCTCTTAGAATGTATGTATGTGTGCTCCTATCTAAGACCTTCTGTCCTGAAGCTGAACTTGTGTGAATTTTATTGAGATCATATTCAAATAATTTCCTTGCTGGATTTATTTTGCTCATGATTTATTATTCAACCTCTTAGAGTTAATTATGCTTATTGCACCAGGTCTTCTCTGAAGGCAACTTGGAAACTGTCTTGCTTATTTCTAATTAGGAAATATAAAACACAATTCTGAAGCTGTAGAAATCACTTTCTCCTGCTCAGTAAGACTGACCCACCAGATTTTTAAAACAAATGCCTTCCTTAACACTAAACTCAAAACTTAACTCTACTGCTAAAATGCAAGAAGAACAGAAAGGATTTTTATTTTATTTGTTGGAACATTTATAACGAATGCAAATGCCTAGTAAGTTATAAAGACTATTTCCTAGGGCTGTGCTTTAGCTAATGTTGAGTTGATAAAACACCATGACCAAAGCTGCTTGGAGAAAAAAACATTTATTTCCCTTATACTTCCACATCACAGTCCATCATCAAAGGAGAAAGAAAAAAGACAGCATTCAGGGTTTCATCACCCAACATATGCTGGGCCTTCCCACAACAATCATCAACCAAGATGCCGAGCAGAATTGCCTACAGGCCCATCTTACGGAGGCATTTTCTCAGTTAATCTTCCTGTGTTCCAGATATGTCTAGGTTTTTACCAAGTTGACAAAAAAACAAAACAGCAAGTGCTAGCAGAAGAAATAACTACAACAATTATAAAATAAATAAATAAATAAATAAATAAATAAATAAATAAATAAGATTTCTCTGCAGCTTTTTTGTTGGGCCTAAAGTCTAACATCAAAGTTTCTTCACGATTGCTTCATCTGGAAAGAGACTAACGGAATTCAGTCCAGACCAGTTTGGCATGTAATGGCAAACTTCTCCACAGCTCTCTGAACACTGGACTCTCTATCAAAGCCTGGACGCTTCAAGTTGCAATTTATGCAGTGACCTAAATGATTTGATGCATCTCCAAATTCGTGTGTTAAAACCTGAACCCTGATATGGATCGTGAAGGTGGAGCTTTCTGATTGAAATTAGTGTCAGCTTGTTTGTGAGAGTCAGTCAGCAGCCTGAAGTCTGGAAGACTCTCGCCACTGCCCAGCCATTTCGGAACCCTGATTATCAACTTTCATCCACCAAAATTATAAAAATTAAACAAATCTCTATTGTTCCTTAGCCCCAAGAATGTAATATTCTGTTATAGCAGCCTATGCTGACTAATACAATATATGAATAGACTATAGTTCTGAAATTATCTTTTTCATTTAACAGCTCAAAGAATAGACTTGTATTTAACAAATTTGCTTAATTGCACTTAACTGCTATTTAGTCTCCTAACATATAAAGAAACATACTTTGTTTACCTATTCTCTTTCTTGTGAACATTTAAGTAGTTTCTAAATTTTTGTTGCTATAAATCATGTTGAAATTAATATTCTCATATTATATATATTAACTGTTGACTTAGCAATTTAAAATGATCTTATCTTCAGTATTGCTATATTTGTAGAAATATTTTATTGTGCTAGTTTTTAATAGCTATTATAAATTTTTTTCTAAAATATAAACAAAACAAATGTTTGTTTCCTTCACATATCTTGTTTGAGTTGAAGACATAAGAGGAAAATGTAGTTATACTTACTCATATGATGTTCCCATTAATTTTATCATGTGAGTATAACATCTTTACTGTGTTACTCTCCAAAGAACTGTACCAATTACTTGCATCCTTCCAGCAGAGTAAGAAATTTTCCATTTCTCTACACACTTACTAACACTTCAAACAAGCACTTTCATTTGACATTTTATTTGGAAAGAAAATTCACACCAGCAGAGAAGTTTTAAAATGCCATAATAGCATTAGTCCTGTCTGATTTTCCCCTGGATTCAACAATTTATTAACACTCTGCAGCACGGGCTTTCTCTCCTTTTGTTCATCTCCCCTCCCCACCTCACACACTTTTACTTATGTTATTTTGCCTCAAGCCATTTCTAAGCTGCAGACATCATGACCTTTCAGTCCTAAAAATTCCCAAATATAACTCCTGGGAATAAAGAAAGTCCCTTATGTAACCATGGAACGTTAAGGTTTATACTTCAAAGCTTCACCAGCTTCCCAATTAACTCATTTCTACCATGTTTCTTTATTTTCTGATCTAGGACACACATTGCATTGACTTTTCCTGTCTCTCTAACCTCTTTTTTATCATAGTTCATGACCTTGGTGTGTTTGAAGGGTGCTACACTGCTGTGTGTGTTTGCTGCTTTGGCTTTGGTCATCTTTGAACCAGGCTGGGCATCTTCAGCAAGAGTGCTGTATAACTGATATGGCCCCTCTCTCAGTATCAAGAGGATTTCGGATTTATTATGTTTGCCAACCTAGTAGATGTGGGATGGAGCTAACTTTTGGTGTGCCTTTCCTTTATTACTGCTGGGCTTGTTCATCTCTTTTATTTATTGGGAATTTGAGATTCTTCTAGATTTTGTTCATCGTTGGTCTGATTTTTAAGATGTATTTTTCTTATTAATTTGTTTGACTCATTTTTAGATTTTGGACACTAGTCCATTGACAGTTATATGTGTCATGAATGTTCTTATATGCTGCCACAATGTTATCTATGCTACCATTTGTTTTACAGATCTTCACAAGAATGGGAATTGGGGACAGGGTCTTACTGTGCAGCCTTGGCAGACCATGGAATTTGATATCTCCTGCCTCATGCTCCATGTGTCACTATTGAAGCACATGCTCCAGTGCACAACCACATCTTTAAATTTGTGATGGAGTTTAATTCCACCTGTTTCCTTTATGATTTTTTGAGGGGTATCTTTAAATATATTCTAAGGACTAGAGAGATGGTTCAGACATTAAGAGCCCTGACTGCTTTTTCAGAGATCCCGAGTTTGATTCCCATCACCCACCTGTAGCCCCAGTTCTAAGACATCTGTTGCCCTCTGCTGATTTCTACAGGCTCCAGGCACACAAGTGGTATATGGACATGTATGCAGGCAAAACACTCACACACATAAAATAAAAAATAAGTGAATATAAATAAAATTTTAAAATGTTCATTGATGTTTTTTCGGTATGAACATTTTGATGATCATAGCCATATAATACTTTAAGATATGAAGAATGAATCTAATTTTCTTTGCCCATGTATAGGCTTGCTTGTCCCAACACACCCACTGCTCAGCTTCTTTCTCTGACTTTCATGTTTTGGCTGTTATATATTAAAAGTCTTTAAGTGCTTAGGTTTCTTTATGGTTCTTTGTTTTATTTTATAAAACTATTTATCCATCCTTTTGACAATAACTCTGAAATTATTTGTGGCCTCTTGTGTTTTGCTCCTGGGTCAAGCCACCCTCCTTGTTTCTTTTTAATTTTGTTCTCTCTCAATTATCTGGCCAGTCACAGGCCTTTTAAGCTTTTCCTATAAGCTTTAAAGTTAGTTTTTCAAGGTCTCTTAAACATGAGATCTTGATTGAAATTACATTGACTTGATGTAATAAGTAACAAATAATTGATTCTTAGGGTAATGAGTCCTTCTAACTATGAACATGAATCTGATTTATCTTGTTGATTTTTAATAGATTAGTCTTGTGTTTAATTCCCATGGTTTACCAATTTTCTTAGACATTTTTGTAGATAAGTCTTTAAACATCTTGGGTAGCAGTTGACATAGAGGTCTTCTATGCTTGTCAAAGTCATGACAGTTCTCTTTACCAGCAAGCCATTGTGTAGTATATATCAGTTGTGTGCCTTATAATTCACAGTAATTCCAATAGTACATATAGATAGAATCATATTTTCCCCTCCAGAGTGCATCTCCTAAGGCTACATCCTCTTCATTTTAAATGCCAATCACAAGCTCTGGGATTTTTTCCCCTGTGTTTCAGAAAAACTAGCTGTAAGGTAGAGTTCTCTCCTGTGTTCAATTAATTTGCTAGAATGGTTCACAGAACTCAGGGAAATAATCACTTATGTTTTTATTATAAAAGTGTGTGTGTGTTGTGTAAGTGTGCATATGTGTGTGTGGTTGTGCTGTTGACCATTGAACCCTCAGCTTCACACACACTAAACAAGCATTCTTCCATTAAGTCATACCCAGATCCCACAAATGATATTTTAAATGATGAACTCATGAATCCTTACCTCTATCTGAGACACTGCCAATAATTTATGAATCCTGGGGGAGGAAGAGTCATTTTTCTTTAGGAGAGTGACTCCACGTAGAGTGCCCATGTTCCAGTGGATGGTTCCACACCTGTGTGTGTGTGAAGATGGCATTCTTTATTCACTGTTCTTAATGGGTGATAATGAAGAAGGAGGAGGAAGAGGAAGAAACAGCATCAGAGCTTGGAGGGGGGAGATGTTTTAGGGAGTGCAGTGGGATTATGCTGGTAATGTAAATATTTGTCCTGCTTATGGGTTTAATAAAAAACTGATTGGCCAAAGGCAAACAGTAAGTGTGGTCAGGGCTACCAGGGGAAGAAAACTCAGAGCAGAGACAGACACCAGACAAATGCCAGGCAGAGCCACCAGAGAGAGTCGCTACAGACATGACTAGGAGATGCAAAGGAAATGCTGCTCTGAGAAAAGGTACCAAGCCACACAGGTGATCAAGATGGTTTAGACTGAGAACAAGCGCTAGCAAATTATATGCCTGGGCCTTAGGTCAATCAGCGTAAAAGTAATATAAACCTATGTGTGATTATTTGAGGCTAATTGGGGCTGAGAGTGGGACCTAAACCCACTGTAGGGTGAGTAAGGCAGGAAATGGTGAGTGGACCTCCACCTATTCAGTGAACCAGTCAACTGAGGTTCTGACACTCTTGGGACAATGAAACTAATGTGGGATGTCTTTCTGTACGTTGTGAATTATCACTGGGTAACAAAGGAGCTGTTTTGGGGTATGACAAAGCAGCTTATAGGTAGGCAGATTCCAAGCATAGATAAAGGGAAAGGAGGGCAGAGTCACAGGGGAGATGCTTCAAGCTGCTGTCCAAGAGAGCAAGATGTAATGGAACGCCACATGGCAAGACATAGATTAGTAGAAATGAGTTGAGAAGATGCAAGAGCTATCTGATAATAAGCCTAAGCCATAAGCCAAACAGCTTGTAATTAATATAAGCCTCTGTTGAATTATTTTATCTGAGCAGTTGTGGACAGGTCCAGACCTTGGTAGGCCAGGCCAGATTCTTCCTACTACATGACACTCTAAACTGGTTTGAATGACAATAGAAGGGTTGCGGTTAAAGAAAATCACAGAGGAGCAAGAAGTACGAAATACAACCCAGGCATGGTGGAAAATTGAAGGACAGCGGATTCATGCAGAAAGAGCAGAGAACAATCAATAGTGATAACAGGCATCCTTGTTAACCAGGAATCACTTTTCTGGTCCAAAGAGGGAGCCATTCAATCATTGGTGGTGTTTTCACGGGTCATTGAGTTTGTAGTTCAAATCCTAGTAGTGAGTTTAGCAAAGGCATCTGCTCAGGTATTTTATGATTAAACCGATCTTTAACACCAATTCGTTCTAAGCAAGAGTTTTTAAAGCTCTATTTGGAGCCCCTGGGTGTTCTGTTCTGGTCATAACAAGGAGCAAGGTTGTATAGCTTTACAGTGTGTATGCATTAGGATTATAAAATGTGTGTAAATAACGAGAGCTATTCATGCCTGGTGTATTTCTTGGTGTGTTGCACAGGTATTAAATGTTTCTTTAGCCCAAAAAACACTAGTGGGTTTCAAGAAAGAATCCCTCCTTTGGCTCCACTACATTCCTCCTGGCCAGCTTATTAATAGTTTTACCCAAGAACTAATGATGACTATCGGCCAACCCAGGCGGCCCCACACTCATTCTCAGTCTTCCCTGAGTGAAACCATGATTTCCTGTACACTGTTCCAACTTTTCCTTTATTTTGCAATTGTGACTGCCTAACTCTTCTACATGCATGAATCAACAACTGTAAAATATTCTTCTGCACCTAACAGATACAGAATGTTAACCACATTCTAGTCACTCTTCTTGAACACTATTCTTTATTCCTTATCATATCTTAAAAAAAAGGTTAATAGTCACCATCACTTGATTTTAAAAAATAAGATTTTTTTAGAAGATTTATTTGTATCATTTTGTCTGTCTGCGTGAATGTATACCATGTTTGTGCATGATCCTGGAAGCTGGAAAAAGGCATCGGATCTTCTGGAACTGGAGTTGCAGAAGGATCTGAGCTGTGAAGTAAACTCCAGTCCTCTGGAAGAGCAATAAACACTCTTAACTAACCCTCACCGGAGGTATGACCCTAGCTGGTCTCAAACTCATGCTCCCTGTGCCTTTAGCTGTCTGCACATCCTACTGGTATACACTGTCATGACTGCCATCGGCTCCTTCATGTAAAATAGACTATTTCTGCAGATGATGGGTGATCTGTAATGCCTCGCCTAGTCATGATTACTATAGATTCTGGTGACTATCTGTGGTGGTTTGAAAGAAAATGGCACCCAAAGGGAGTGGCATTATTAGGAGGTGTGGCCTTGTTGGAGGAAGTGTGTCACTGTGAGGGCGGGCTTTAGGTCTCTTTTGCTCAAGCTTCCCTAGTGTGACAGTCAGTTGGCTTCCTGTTGCCTGCAAGGGGTAGAATTCTTAGCTATTTCTCCAGTACCACATCTGCCTGCATGCTGCCAATGGTCCCTGCCGTGATGATAATGGACTGAACCTCTGAAATTGTAAGTGAACCATCTAAATTAACTATTGTCTTCATGAGAGTTGCCACGGTCATGGTATCTTTATGCAGCATTAGAAGAAACACTAACTAAGACACTATATAGGGTGAACTTCTGCTGAGTGGAAACATGTAAGTGAACATCTTTACTAGGTATATCCAAATCAGCATTGGCAAGCTAATCTGTGGAAACGGCATCAGGCCAGAAAGAAGCTTTAAGTTATAGTTTACAAAGAAGTCCCAGCTCTGACTTTGAATTATAAAATAAGGAGGTAAGATTGTCGACTGTGATCTAGAATATGTTTCTAGAAAGCCAAACAAAAATAATCCAACTTACTTGGAGCAACAATGTGAGCTTGCATAACTTGCCTTTAAGCATTGATTATTCTCCAACGATATTTCAGTTTGCCCTACTTGGAATGAGAAGTTTCACTCAGCAGAATTTTTGTCAAGATCTCTCACAGCTGGTCAGCTTCTCTCCCTTCTCATGTCTGCTCACTGTATTGTTACTACAGTCCACTTGTACATGTTTAGCTGGTCTGAATATCCCAGGCAACATCTATTATCTATTTAACATGAGCCCTTTCAGTGGATGGAAGAGAAGATAGTTTTTCTTAACATGTAACTTGCTTATGTGACAGGTCTGAACAACTCAGGAATTTCTTTTTAGTCTGTTCAGGACATAGCATAGAATACTAAAGATACCCAGCACATGCTAATCATGTTTTTCTGACTTCTTTAAAGATGTGCAGACATAATAGTGGTACCCAGATACTGTACTGCAAGCCCATTTTGATACTGAAAGCTATAATTCAGCAAGTTGAGTAGTTAATAACCAATCTGGCTTTTATGACAATGTTATACAAATCACCTTTGAGATAAAAACTCAAGAAAATATACAGCCAAACTAAAAATTTTAACTACTAAAAATTATACCAACACTCATCTTTAAAAATACAAAGGAATAACCAATCTTCAAATATTTCACTGATCCCATACTAGTCTTTTGTCTGTTTGCAGTCAAAGGTTGGTTAGTCCCTATCTCTCTGCCAGTTTAGTGTTTGCTTAGTGAACTGCTAAGGTGACCCTTTAGTGACCTGCTAAGGTGACCCTTTATTATCTTTTCTGTTATTCCTACTCCACCACTCAGCTGCAAAAGTTAAACGTCAAAGTGCTGGACTGGTGAAGAATAAGGGTGAACAAAAGCTAGTCACCCAGATGAGCAGATGTCTAATGGAGTTAGCACACAGACCCTCAGGCTTGTGGCTTACAAAGGTTGTCAAGCAAGACACAAGCTCTACTTACTTCTCTTTGACCTTATGTATCATGAGGATGCTATTTAGCAGTCACACCCTGGGTCCAAATCAGGTGGAATTGAGAGAATCTTATATATAGGGGACTGGACAAATGTCTCAGTGTTTGCTATGCACTCATATAGAAGCCAGATGTGGCCACACACACTGACAAACCCCAATCAGGAATGATGGAGACAGGCAGATCCTGGGGTTTGTTGTACAGCCAGCCTAGCTAAGATGGTGAACACTAGATTCAGTGACCCTGTCTCAAAAGATAATGTAGAAAGTAACAGAGAAAGACCTCCTGTGTCCTGTGCTCCAGCTTCTGCCTGCACATGTACAGGCTGTTGCATAAGTCACATGTTTAAAAAAAGTTGTTCCAACCAGTCTTCTCTTATATCCACAGAAAGGGTCATGTTGAATAGTCAATGAATATAACGCTTGGGATAGTTAGACCAGCAAGCATTCAGGCATTATCTTTCTCTCTCTCTCTCTCTCTCTCTCTCTCTCTCTCTCTCTCTCTCTCCCTCCCTCCCTCCCTCCCTCTCTCTCTCTTTCCCTCCCTCCCTCCCTCCCTCCCTCTCTCTCTCCCTCCCTCTCTCTCTCTCTCTCATGCACACAGGCCTGCACACCCACACACATGCACTGGCACATGCACATGAACATGCATATAACACATCTGCATATGACACACACATAGAAAAAAACTTTGAAAAGATAAATTTCTATATGGCACACTGGAAGGATTACATGTATCATTTCATTATCAGCATCAGATGTTTTGTCAGGCAGGCCTCAGATTCCTCACAAGGTCCAAAGCCATAAAATTCCTGATTTTACAAGGATCAGTGGCTCCCTCAAGTACTTAGAAGAATGACTGTTAGGGCAGATTTTTGAATAAATTCATTAGAGATAATGATGAGCATGAAGATGTTCACAGCTGGTTTTAATGACTTTGACACAAACACAAGCAAACCCATCAGCACCTGGGCCAAGGGTGCTTTGTTTTATTTTCTTCACATCACAGCTAATGATCCCAGCAGATTTAAATGAGCCATATTGTGGCTCATCCGGAGGAATTCAATATTTCTCTACAAATGGCATTTGTGACTTAAGTTCAAATCCGGTAAATGGGAAAAGCAGTAGCAGAGAGAGGAGACGCCTGTGAACTTTACGGATAGGAGTCAGATGAGGTTCAGTTACCACATCCTCCTGTATGAGTACTGGGCCTCTTCTCTGGATGCTGAAACTGTTCTGAACTTCTGGAATCACAGCTTTCCAAACACAGCGCAAACCCCCATCCTTCTGTATTTCAAAGTCAACCCATGGAGACATTCCCTCAAGGTTAAAGCCATTTTAGCAGTCAAGAGACACTTTAGGATGTCTGGCTTGGTTGGCTTTGTTCTTTGGAAGAGTCTGTCACAGGGATCATTTCTGAGGATTTCTTTATATAAAAATCAAAAAAGAATCTTTCTCTAAAGATGATCTTCTTAATATTTGATATGGCTTTGAGGAAAGAACAAAATAGACCTTTTAATTAGTGTACCCATGGAATCCTGCACAGAGCCCAGCACAGAATTCTATACCTTCTCATTCACTGATATTCCCTGACCTGAGGAATCAAATATTGGCTAGGTTTTTTAACCTTACCCTTTCCAATTGCTCATGACCTCTGGGCAGTGGGAGACCAGTGTAAACCTGCAAACCTGAACACTATCCTTGTGATTATTCTGTCTCAAAACACATCAAATGTGTAAAGTACATGGACCACCCCACAGCTAGAAACCAGGGAGTGAGGAGATTGACCAGTGAGACTGACTGGTTTTGAGGGTAGAATATGTTGTGAGTTGTCCCACCGGACTGGGTTCCATGCTGCTGAGACATGAAGCTGAGGTAGCTTCGCTTCTTTTGGCAGCAAGCCAAGGATGCTCTCACTCATTGGAGGAGGGAGGGGCAGGCTCCTTCTTGCAGGTGTCATGCTTGGCTTGGTGTCGTTGGAGGTGGTTGGAGTGGGTAAAGACCTGGCCGCAACCCTCACATTGGTAGGGCCTCTCTCCATTGTGTATCCGGATGTGCTGCGCCAACTCGGATGCGATGCTGAAGGCTCTGCCGCACTCGGCACAGAGGAAGTCCTTGTCTCCGGAGTGGGTCTGTTGGTGCCGCTTTAGGGTAGAGGAGCGTGCGAATGCCTGACCGCACTCAGCACAATGAAAAGGCCTCTCGCCAGTGTGGATGCGCTGGTGGCGCAGTAAACGCGAGGGCTGCGCGAAGGCCACGCCGCAGTCGGTGCACTTGAAGGGCCTCTGGCCGGTGTGCAGGGTCTGATGCTCCTGCAGGTTGGAGGATTTGGTGAAGCACTTGCCACAGGTAGAGCAGGGGAAGGGCCGCTCGCCGGAGTGTACGCGCTGATGCTCCACCATGCGGCTGGCCACCGAGAACTCACGGCCGCAGGAGGAGCAGCGGAAAGGCTTGGCGCCCAGGTGCGTACGCTGGTGGCGCAACAGCGACAGCGGCCGGTTGAAGGTCAAGCCACACTGGGTGCAGGGGAAAGGCTTGTCATTGCTGTGCATGTTGCGCTGGTGTTTGCGCAGATCGGAGGAGCGCACGAAGGCTCTCCCGCAGTCCGGGCACCCATAGGGCTTCTCACCCGTGTGGGTGCGGATGTGCTTGCGATGATCTGAGGACCAGGTGTATGCCTTATCGCAGAAGGGGCATCGGTAGGGCCGCTCGCCCGTGTGCAGGCGCCGGTGCTGCTGGAGCGTGCTGCGATGGGAGTAGGCCTTCCCGCACAGCTGGCACACATAGGGCTTGGAGACACGGTGTTCTTCAGGGATGTGAAGTTTGCTGGACTTCTGGAAGACCTGTCTGTCCTGCACACACCTGTCAAGACTCTCTCCTTCCCGCCCTCTGTTTTCTAAGCCCTCCTGGCCCTGGACTTTTCTACAGCCCTGCACTTTTGCCAATGCTGCTGAGGGGCTAGTCTGAGGTGAAGAGCTCTTGGATCTGGAAAGGTGCTCCAGAGAACTGTTGTGTAAGGAGGATGCATCTGCATTGTCCTGTAACCAAAAAGACCCCCCACTATCCAAAAAACTAGTTGTGAATTCCAAGTTTTTGTTCTTGTTTGCCTTCTTGCTTCCATCGTTGCCCACTGAGTCCCTATGAGGCTCTCTCTGAACTACAGCCTTGTGTGAGAAGCCTTTGAAAGAGGTGTTGAAAGCCTCCTTTATTTGAGGGGAATCTTGAGTCTGAGTTATCACCCGTTCCTTTTTTCCCTGGTTGGTGGTCCTCCTGGGCATCTCTCCAGGTTTCTGCTCCACATAGCCAGTGCTGAAGGCCCCAGACCATTGCTCTTCCTCTTTGAAGGACTGGATGTGACACTGCAAGCCAATGCTGTTCTGAGTTACTGGACAGCCACCCTCCCTAGCATCCTCATCTTCACTCTCCAAGTTCATGCTTAACATCTGGGTGTCATAAATCATACTGCTAAGGGACACCTTGTTCCACCTATCCTGGGAGTCCATTTGTGCCATAGTGTGCAGCCTCTCCAATTGTCTGCTCCTCCTAGGAAGAGCTTTTGTTTGGCTCAGGGTTCCTGCAGAAGGGGGAGAGGATGAGGAGGAAACAACAGTGAGCATGTTTAATCTCCTTCGTAGCTAGATGATATGAGTTTCTTTTTCCTACAGATAGCCATGCTAGGTACATTGTTCAGCATCATAGGATGAAGGATGCTATGGGTTCTGATGAAACTGCCAGATGGGGATAGTCACCCATCTTTCCTTTGGAAATCCTGCTTGCTAAAAGCCCAGAGAGAGTGCTGTCAGAAACGGCTGGATGTAGGGGGATTTGCTAGGTGCCCACACCTCAAATTCTAGCAAAACAGACGTTCTCTGGGCTAGGGGAGCTAGATGCAACAGTAGGAAACAGGTTTGGAGACACCTCAGACACTCTCACGGTGTCCCCCAGTTGGAAGATCAGGCTAGCTCCTGCTCTCCCTGCAATGAATGCAAGTGTGTTAGCCTATGATGGGCATCTGGCAGCCTCCCAGGCATTAGGCTGTATAGGCCACCTCTTCTGAAGGCAAAGAATCCCCAGAAAAATAGGGGTGAGAACATAAGGCACCAGATGGGTTCCCAAGTCACCTGCCTGCTTAAGCAGCAGGGCCTTTAAGGTCTTTGCAATGGGTGAAAAGGCCCTAACTGTTATGGAAAGGGAACAGTCAGGGAGAAAGAGATGGCGACCTAGGATTTAAAGTGCTCCATTTTAAACTTTCATGGGAATTTATATTCTATATTCACCTTCCGCCCCAGTGTTCAATCTTCCCCTGAGTGTGCCATATGAAGCCCCATGGTACTGCATGCCTAGCGTACCCATATATCTACAAGGGTAAATGTTCCCCAATTTGGCAAGCATGGACTTAAGGTTTGGACAGCAAGGCATGAGATATAGAAGCCATCTGAGTTTTATTTTCAATTTAGTTTTGCTTTAGCTTGGAACACTCAGCATATGTGTGGGTGAGGGGCTTCCGAAGGGGCACTAGAGAGGGCTTTGGAATGAAAATGGGAATTAGTCACTGGCCAGCAGAGTGAGCTTGCTTTAATTTTGAGGGAACAGCCAGATACAGTGAACACTAACTTTCCCATTTTGGGGGGATGCACTCTGTGCTGACTGCTTCCTAGACACTCTTTCACTTATTCCTGCAGAGATTGGTATAACTGTATCTTACAGACCTACCCTCCTGTCTGGACCCTGAACCTTAATGAGATTTTCTGCTCATTCAGGGCCACACAGCTCACAGACACTGGCTCTGGGATTTCTCTCAAATTTCATGACTGTATGTTTAACCCAAGCCCTACTACCTCTTAGCTGAGGCCCCCAGAGCAGGGCCTGTTCTGGGGCTGAGCCAGGCCAAGAGCAGCCACAGCATCCTGGCGGGGAAGAACTGCTGCTCCCTGCAGGCATCAAAGCCCCTTGTGTTCCCTGGACCAGGGAATCTTGGCTGTGCTTCCTCAGCACTGGGCTCCGCCCTGGGCTCACTGACCCAGATTGCCCTCTGCAGGAGAAGGAGGCCCAGGCTGACTGAGTCAGGAAGCATGCTGTATAGACTTCTGCCAAGGCAGCCAGGAATGTTAGTCACTGAACAGTAACTGTCACCAAACTGCCACCCCCAACCTCAGCAGGGATGACAGGAACTGACTCTGAACTTGGTATGTCCTGTACCTGTCTTATTAGGCTGTACCCTCCACATTCTGATTACTGCCCAGAGGTGACTGTGTGCATGATGTGGGGAGAAGCAGGGAGGAAGCCTTGCTTTTCATTTAGCATACAGAAGCTGTGGATTAAGAGAAGACACATCATAGACAGCCTGTGTTCAGCATTTTGTGTCCTGAAGCCCAAGGAATATTCTCCCTGAAAGCACTGGCCTCATAACATGTCAGAGTGTGGTTGATGTATGTTTTGACAAGAAACCAAGTCTGAAATATGTTCAGCATTAGGGATCTTGGTGAGCAACTGTGTGTGTGTGTGTGTGTGTGTGTGTGTGTGTGTGTGTGTGTGTGTGTGTACCTGTGAAGAGACACACAGCAAGCAAACTCCAGATGACTGGCATGCTGGGTCAGGCCTGAAGTCTCCCAGCTGGGAAGTCTACGGGTGCTGGATTTGTATGTAACAGACACCTAGGGTCTCATCCTCTCTCTGAGATAACATGCTGTGCACATCGCTCTTGGTCTGCTCTGTGGACCACTCTCCTTACCCATCCCTCACCCATAATGCACCCTGTTCTCCACAGCCTATTATCCTGTTCCCTTCCTCTGGGCAGTAGCTAAGCCTCCTTAGAGCATCAAGCAGGCTTCTTCTCGCTCTCCTTTCTCAGGAGCCTCAGAACACATTGCCTTTCCTGACAGAGAATCCCTTTTCTGGTAAACCACATCCCCAGGAAAGAAATACAGTCATCCTTCCTTCTTGAAGACTTGCTCTTTCTCGGAGGGTAAGCTAGGAGGAGACCAGGAGCTCAGGGTATGGTTATTGAATGACTGCACAATTCTACCTGGTCAGGAAGAGGAACACTGAGAAGGTGGTGTGACTGGAGGTTCTCTTCAGACATACAGGTTCTGAGGGCATGAGAGAACTGCTCTTTGCTGGCCTTCATTCACATCCATCAGCCCTGCAGCCCCCACATTCAACTCCATACACAGAAGCTCTTCAGAAGCCTAGCATGGGGCTTGTTCCTCTCCTGTTTAAGCCCCTGCTGCCTGCATTCCTTCAACTCCAGCCACCTCCCATCTCCTCTACTTAGGCCCTTGCTTTACTTCTGGCTTACCTGGAAAAGGCAGACCTCGGTGTGGAGCACCCTGCCCCGGGCTTTAGTCACACTTGGCCTCTCACCTACTGAAACAGTTCCCTGGTAGCAGAGACGAGGATGTCTCTGTGTCTCATTTGCAGCAGCTTCAGAGAGAGGCTCAGGAGGTGGGGCCAAGGTAAGACGTTCAGCCTTCTTACTGGCACCCATGGAGCAGCCTGGGAAATAGGCAGGGCTGCCCTCTCAGTCTGAACAGAACTGAACCTCAGGCTCTCTCAGTTCCCGCCTTCCCTTCCTGCTGCAGCTGGCTCTCCTCCCTTCCCTCCCTCCTCTGAGGCCTCTCAGTCTGCCTGCAGGTGGTCTTAGGCTTCCTGTTTGCTTCCTTCCTCCTTCTGTCCAGCCCTGTGCTCCTGTTCCTCCACCTCCTGTCATTTTCTGGGGGAACCCACCTTATCCCCTATTCTAGAACACTCCTATATAGAGCTGTGGGCTGAGCAAGGATGGGGAATAGTTCTCCAATTCTTTTATTAGTTTAATGATGGACTCAGAAGTGTTCATGGCAATCGAGGTGGTGCCTCAGGTACAGGGAGATGGTTTATAGGGATAGAGACCAAGTCTGCCGCGCATCTCCACCACTCAGCACTATTTTCTGTGCCAGTCTATTGTCAGGAGAATAGTGGCAAGGCTCAGTAGTTTTGCATTTGTAGGCACTCAAAACTCATATGCTTTTTTAAAAAATGTTCAAACAAACAAAACCTCACATATTCAGTAATCTTTTGTTGGAGTAAATGCTTAGAATATTAAAATAAAAATTTGGGATATGTTACCCATGTTGTCATTATGTGGCCAAAATTGATGCTGGTTGACAGAAAGGTTCTGGGTCTGGATTTGGATTTTACCACCCATCTGTGTCCCTTAGCTCCTCGTCTAAAACGTGGGTGTCTCTGTTCAGGTTTTTATGGCTGCAAAAAGACGTCATGACCATGGCAATGAAAAACATTTAATCGGGGAGACTGGCGTATAGTTTCAGAGGTTCAGACGATTATCATCATGGCGGGGAGCAGGCTAGCAGGCAGGCAGACATCGTACTGGAGGAATAGCTAAGATCTCTACATCTTGAAAGCAAAATGAAATTGATTGACAGACATTGTGGGAAGCTTAAGCAAAAGAAACCTCAAAGCCCGCCCCCACAGTGACGCACTTCCTCCAACAAGACCACACCTCCTAATAGTGCCATTCCTTTGGTGGACCATTTTCTTTCAAACCACCACAGTGGGGATCAGGATAGTATCACCACCATAGAGGGCTTAGAAGAATTAAGTTGACAATACATGGCAAGAGCCCAGCAAGGCATCCAGAACATAGTAAGAACACAGAAAAATTAGCTGGCAAATTATGTATGGTGGAGAAAACTTATTATTCCAGCCCTCAGAGGGTGAGGCAGGAAGATGTGATGTGATGGGAAGGTAACCTGCATTGCACCATGAGTTCTTAGACCAAGGTTGGAGGAAAGAAAAAGAAGAAAGAAAAGAGGGTGAAGGGAGCATGGTTAGCTGGTGTCTGATGTGATCATATTCTTCAGGCTTTGGGATTTAGAAACATTTATAGGAAAGCAGTGAATTCTTTGTTGACATGTGAAGAGGCCTGTGGAGTTGAATGATGGAGTTGGGCTGTGTGTGACAGATACATCAAACACTAGCTAGTTCCAGCATTCAGCTAATGCTAATACAACACCCCAGCATCTTGGTTAATTCTCACCATAATCCATTGCATTAGCCACTGTCCCTACTGGCCTTATTAACTTTTGGGAACACTGAGTCCCAGCCCACTGAAATATCATATCCAAAATCAAGGATACAATGTAAACTTAAGATATTATGGTTTTTACTCTTTTTTTCCTCATATGTACTTTGTTTAGAGATTTATTTGTTTTATGTAATTGAGTGTTTGCTTGCATTTATGTTTGTGCACCACCACATGCATACGTGATGCCCACAGAGGTCAGAAGATTCCCTGGGGTTTTGGATGGTTGTAAGCCACCACATCGGTGCAGGGAATCAAACTTGATCCTCTATAAAAGCAACTGGTGCCCTTAACTGCTGAACTTTGTCCCCACCCCCCTTTCTTTTTGTGACACCAATGATTAGACATGGCCTTGCTCATGCTAGGTAGGCACTCCACTGCTGGAGCTACAACTCCAACTAAGATATTCACTGTTAACCATGGCCTCAGCCTGAAACCTTGATTGGCTGTAGGAGCTGTGTGACTGTGTGTGTATCTTGGTAGTTACTAACGTGGAAGAAGACATTCTTGTTCTTGCACATAGATGACCTGATTTCTTCCCATAGAACCCATTCTCATTCACCTCAACTGTCTGTTTTTCTGTTTCCCTTTCAAGGAACTGTAACCAGTGACTAACTAATCCCATATGCCATAAGATCTCTATGTGAAATTGCCCGAACTCCTCTCTGCTTTTCAGAACATATTGGCATTCTTACAGTCTCAATGAGACGAAGCAGGCATCCTTTTGGTAAATAGGATCTGAAGTGGCCTAGATGCTACCTACACCAGAAGATAATATGAGCCCCCTATGTCTCTGAATTTCTTCCCTGCTTTGCCCCCTAAGCCAAATGTTTTGTATCTTTTCTGCCTGAAATTCTTCACCATGTTAATGACCTACACACAGAGCGCAGGTGGAGCCTGTGAACTGAATTCTGGAACATATTGTATCCTGGGTCCTTTGCAATTTGGGCAACACAAACACATTCTCTGTCTCACTATGTCTTTATAAGCTTCCTCTAAGGGGCACAAGGCATCGAAGAATTGTCCCAGACCACAATTTTACCCTTCCTTTTAAGAACTGGGAACTGTGGAAGAGGCTCAGTTGGTAAAGTGCTTGCCATGTGACTTTGGATTCCAAGCATCCAGATAAAAAGCTAATACAGCTGAGCATCTGTAATCCAGATGCTGAGGAGGCAAATAGAGGAGGATCCCTGGGGTTTGCTGGCCAGCCAATGTAGCCTAATTGGTAAATTCCAGACTAGTGGGAGATGCTGAGAAAAAAAAACACAAGGTAGAGAAGCAATTGAAGGAGATACCCCAATTTTGACCTCTGGCCTCAGTGTGTGTGTGTGTGTGTGTGTGTGTGTGTGTGTGTGTGTACTTACCCCCACACACATACACAAGCACATACAAAAAATATACACAATAAATAAGAAATCAATCATTCTATCCAGTGCCTTGGACATGCAAACAAGGGAGGTATTGTCTTAATTTCTGTTTGCAGGTCTCCTTAAACATCTACCATTTCTCCCTTGAGCTGTCCAACTTGGCAGTGTACAAATAAAGGTCTGCCTGCCTGTTGGGGAAGAGTGAAGAATGGAGCCATTGAGGGAGAATCCTGGAGCATAGGAATGGGATGGGGCACTGGACTCTGAAGAGACGCAGTGGTAAAGCTCAGTGCTATTTGTCAGTCACACAGGCTGGATGGAGCTGAGTGGCCTCTTCACTTTCAGTGATGCTGTGGGCTCTTGGTTGAGCTCATGAACTGGTGTTATGTCTAGACCTAGGACAAGATTATGATGCCTGAGAAATTCCCCCCAAGTCCTGTCCGTCTTTGAAGCTAGGATTTCTTCTCCAAGTCCCCTGTTCTCTGTGGCCAGCTGTCAGCACAGGACCCTGGCTGCTCTCGAACACTGGGAACAATTGGTGAGGTACAGTACCATCTGTTTTATTCCCTAGCCCTTTTATCACCCTTGAAGAAGATTTATGGATCCTCTAGAGTGCCCTACATATGCTCAAGACTCTCTGAATATTCTATTCTATCAGACAAAGAAGCTCATTTATAAGAGTATATCCACAGAGAGCAGAACTTTATCCTAAGAGGATACATCACTCAGTTCTGAGTAACTTAGTTTACAATCTCAGCTCAATTTTGTGTGGTCTTGGTCAATGTTCTTAACTTCTTTGAGCCTCAGACTTCCCAGGTGCAAAATGGGAATAAGAATACCTTCATGAAGACAGAGTATGGTGGGCCACACTTGTAATCCCAGTATTCAGGAAGCTGATGTAGGAGAATCTTGAGTTTAGTGCCTATCTGGGATACATATTAAGTAGAGATAAAGGCAAACCTAGACTACACAGTGAGACTCTTTCTCAAAAGGAAGTACACACACACATACATATATATGATTGCTGTGAAATGACAAAACATTTTTGGAAGCACTCATCCAAATTTTAGCTTTATAGTAACCATTTGTACTGGCTGATTTTGTGTTGTTTTGGAGTCATCAGAGAGGAGGGAGCCTCAGATGAGAAAATGCTTCCATAAGATCCGCTGTAAGGCACTTTCTCAATTGGTGATCCTTGGGGAGGGCCCAGCCCATTGAGTAGTGTCATCCCTAGACTGGCGATCCTGGGTTCTGTAAGAAGCAGGCTGAACAAGCCAGGGGAAGCAAGCCAGTAAGCATCTCCCTTCTGAGGCCTCTGCATCAGCTCCTGCCCCCAGGTTCCTGCCCTGCATGAGTTCCTCTCCTGACTTCCTGCCTATGGCGATATGGAAATGTAAGCGATATGGAAATGTAAGCCAAAGAAACCCTTTTCTTCCAACTTGCTTTCAGTCATGGTGTTTCATCACAGTAGGGTTAGGAAACCTACTAAGACATCATTCTTTATGTATATGTATGTATGTGTGTGAGTATAAGCATTCATGTATGTCTGTGTGGATGCGTATGTATGCACATGGCACATATGGAGGTCAGCGATTAACCTCAGGAGTCATTCCTCAGGGACCAACCACCTTGATTTTTAAGACAAGGTCTCTTATTGGCCAATAAGAGAACTTCACTTATTGGAGTTCACTCGAATAGTCTAGGCTGACTGGCTAGCACACTCAAGGGATCTACCTATGTCTGCTGATCCGGTGCTGAGATTACAAATGTTTGCCTCTAGACCCATGTGTGGTGGTGATGATGATGGTGGTGATGATGATGTTAGTTCCGGGCATTAAATGCAGGCCCTCATGCCCCTGCATCAAGCACTTAGCTAACTGAACTGTACCCACCCCCAGCCTCCTGATTTTTCAAAAAAATCATAACTCTTCTATTTTATCCTTAAACTGGTAGGAGCTTGCCAATGTCATTGCCTCATCCCTACTGATCTAGAAGTTTCTCTGAATCCCTCTGGTTTTGAAGGGAGTCCTTCTTCTAGCTCTGGTTCTTCTCCCCTTGCTTCGAATGTTCTCCCTGAAAGAAAACCCAGTCAGTCAGTTGGGGAGGTAGGAGTGTGCCCAGAAACAGTAATGTCATAAATATGTGTCCTTCATTGTGTGTTACCATTGGCATGTGTGGCCATTAATGATGAAGTGGGAAGTTTGTCCTGTAGATAAGATGTCAAGCATTCGAGGGCTTCATATGTCAGCTCTCCCAGTAACTCCTGAAGAACAACGCCTGGCTGAAAAGCTCCCTCTTCCTTACCCCCATCACCTTGCCTCTGCACAGGAAGGTGGCCCAGCATGCCTGCCCTGGAACCTGGCTGTCTTGTAAACCTTGTCTTTCCTCCTTGTAATTTGTCCGAACCTGTCTATGTCTCAGTGGATAATAGATTATAACCCACAGCGTTAGGATTAAGCAAGATGCAGTACTTTGCAGAACACACTGAACAGATAAGCAATAGATACTAATGAAAACGTAATTTAGGGAACGAATTGCCTTTACCTTCAGTCCAAATCAGAGACCCCCTCCCTCTGGCTCCCACAGACATCTTTTCCTCCTCATGCTATCCAAGGGCTTTACCCAGGGAATCATCTAGAACTCTTGGGTAAACTTCCCGAACATCAGCCTTTTGTAAGCTCCTAGAGACCTATGTTGCACTGTGGTGACCCTTCTAAGAACTTCTAAAGCCCTTCACCCAAGAATAGGAGAAAATTAGCTGCAAGCAGTGTATAGTTAAGGAAAAAAGAGGCCTAATATTCACGCTCTGTTTTGACATGGCTTAAGGTTTCCTTGGTCCAAGGCAGATCACAGAGGCCTGGACTCATTACTCCACGTTCCATTGCAGCTGTGGTGCTTTGAGATGTTTCCCATAAGGCTCAGCTATTTGGATACTTGGTCCCCAGTTGCTGGCCCCATTTGGTTTGGACCTGCCTGCCACTGCTTAGGTCTCCCAAAATGACTCAGATGCTTATATTAATTTCATGCTGTTTGGCCGATGGCTCAGGCATATTGCTAGCTAGCTCCTGCATCTTAATTCACCCCATTTCCATCAATATGTCTTGCCATGCAGCCTGTGGCTTACCTGTGTTACTTGTACATGTTGATTCTTAGGTGGAGTTTCCTTGAATCCACCCTCCTTCCTCTATCTATACTCTGATTTCCCCACCTACTTCTAAGATGCCTGCCATAGACCAAGACAGTTCTTTTATTTACAATGACATTCACAGCATACAGAAAGACATCCCACATCAGAGGAGGGCTTAGGAAGTATTGCTTTGCTAGAGAAAGTGTGTCACTGGGGACAGGCTTTGAGGTTTCAAAAGCACACACAGTTTCCAGTGCTTTCTCTCTGCTTCCTCCTTGTGGTTCTCAGCAGCAGATCTAGCCACAGTTTCTCTCTGCTGCCTGCTACTTCTGTTCTGCCACTATAGACTCTGACCCTCTGGAAATGTAAGCCCCAAATAAACTCTTTCTTCTATAAGTTGCCTTTGGCCATGGTGTTTGGTTACAGCCACAGAATGATAGCTAATACATCTGTCTTTAGACCTTGCAGAAAGCAAAGGAAAAAAAAAAAACCATCACAAAAGGAACCTTTGTAATGTTCCTGCACTTCAGCTCTCCATTAGCCTTTGCTGGTCTTTCCAGGCTCAAAAGTGGAAGGTTTGGGGAGGCTATGAGATGCTGCATATCTTTAATAGGTAAACAAATTGAAATAGATCACTCTGATCTCATATCCACAGGAATCTCTCCATTTATGCATTACCAGAGTCCTGGGGTATAGTAAAAATGATTGAGAAATAAAATTTTATAAATTATCTGATGCAGACCTCTGCTTTCCAGTTGAAATCCGTATGTTCATTTGTTTGCTCTGTCATGCATTCATTCATTCATCCAATATTTGTTCACCTTCATTATGTCAGTGTTTGCTAGACTACCAGACAGAGCCTGCAAATAGGACATGGATCATTTTAGGGCCACAGCCTACATTCTTTTTAGAACAGACTATACCAAAAATGTCTCACACGGTATAAAACTTACTCTTTAGGTAATTTCTATTTTAATTGTATATATGAAATGTGTATATGGCAGTTATAAGGTATCTTGATTTCTTTCTTTCTTATTTTTGTTTATTTATTTAATTGTTTTGTAAACTTGACCTAAGTTAGAGTTGTGAGGTGGGAACCACAATTGAGAAAATGCCTCCATAAGATCAGCCTGCAGGGAAGGGAAGCTATGGAATTTTCTTAATTAGTGATTTATATGGGGGGGGGGAATCCAATCCATTGAAGGTGTTGCCTGTCTTGAGCTGGTGGTCTGTGTGTATAAGAAAGCCAGCTGAAGCCAAGCATGGTAGCACATATATTTAATCCTAGAGCTCAGTAGGTAGGGGCAGGAAGATCTCTATGAGTTAGAGGCTAGCTTGGTCTCAGGCTGAACTCTAGACGAGCCCAGAGCTACATAGAGAGACTCCTGTCTTAAAAATAAAACACAGAGAACTTCAGTCTGAGCAAGGCATGAGGAACAAACCCATAAGCAGCATTCCTCCATGGTTCCAGCTAGGTCCCTGCTCTAGGTTCCCACCCTGACTTCCTTCTGTGATGGACTGTGATATAGAACTGTTAAAATAAACTCCTTCCTCCCCAATTGCTTTTGGCCATAGTGTTTAATCAGAGCAATAGAAACCCTAAAACATAATAAAAACTATATTTTATATTATGGTTGTTTTGATTCATGGTCAAAAATATTTGAAGTCTTCGAGGTTCCCCCAAACTACATAGGTGATGGCCATAGTCCTTGGTTTGTCAACTAGAACTAGATGGTGATATTGTGTTGCTGAAGACACCACAGACTTTGGTTGAAAAATACAGAGAGAAAGCATGCTAGATTTGAGCTGGAAGCTTGCTTCTTACTGGAGAGCCTTCGTAGTGTTGGAAGTTACTGTAGAGACAGTCAGGGAGAAATGTCAGCAGCGGTCTTTGCCAGGTGTGAGCCTTGAAGCAAACCGTGGCTGATGTAAGAGGTCATATTTGGTAAAAGGTACTGAAAACAAGAGACTACCAAATACTCAGCCTTAAATTGTTATGCCCCAAGTCATGATCCTGGAGACACCACCAGAGACAAGGAGGTAGTGGAATGCAAAAGCAAGGTTTATTGGGTAGAGACAAGCTAGCTCGAGAACCACTCCAGATGTCCGTTACACAGGAATCATGCAGGAGGGTTGATTAGGGCCAGGGGGGGGGGGGCTCCTTTTATAGCCCGAGGCTGTGCATTGGGTTCAGGTGAGGATAATGGTACCATCATTAGCTAATTGGCTTGTGCTAGGGGCTTTCCAGAAACTAGTGTGGGGGTGCCTGGTAACAATAGGTCAGGCTTTTGATTGGTTATTATTTCTTCCTAGCATGTTTGGGCTAGTTTTGTGCAGGGTCCCGTAGCTCGTCCTCGGGGTATGGTCAAGCTGTCCTGGTTCTGTGCCCCAGAATGTCTCCTATAGAAGGGGGAAGCCCACCATCAACCCTGGAACATGCAGCTGGCCCAGGAATGATGGTGGTGTATTTTGACTAGAGCATTTGATGGTCAGATAGCAGGGCCAGAGTGGTATGGATTCTGCAGTTGAAACTTAGGTCATGCTGCCCCTCTGTAAACAGCAGTTTCTAGCTATGGTCTCTGGGAACTGGGTGAGAGACTCTTTCTCAGGGCTCTGTCTGCTTTAGTTCTGCATAGTTCTCTAAAATGGAAGACTCCTTCTAGTCCTGGACCCCACCTGGATCATCCAGGTGTCCAGCTTATTGTCTCCTAGAACTGGGCAAGCTCCCTCCAGGAATGTGGAACTGAACTCTATTTTATCTCTATGGCTACTAGAATACAAAATGGCATTTCTTGAGCTAAGTTTACTCTCTTCAAAATAAGACTTGCACGCCACCCTTCCATGGTTCAAAGAACATGATAGGGAAGAGGAGAGATAGACTAAGAGCCTGAATGGGGAAGGAGGGCAGGAAATGCCCTCTCATGGATGTGGTATACCGAGGCACTCATTAACCGATAACAGCTGTGGTTGCCTGCATACGCCTACCCAGATGGAACCCATAGACATTCATTGATGAGGAAGGTCTCCTGGGGCCCCTACCCTGTCAGGGGAGCTAATAGCAGTCTATGGACACTTGGGGGAGGAAGTCACTGTCCTTATCCATGTATCCACAGGTGAGTTACTCATGATCCAGTGGACAGCTTAGAATCCATGCCCATGCCAGTGATCCTGGCTCTACACAAGCATGACGGGGCAGGGCTAATTATAATAATTCGAGTCTCACTGGGTCCACATAGCACCTAGAATCTGCATTCCAAAAAGTTCCCTCTTAATTCTAAAGCATGAGTCACACTAAGGAGAATCCCGATACCAAACTGGCACGTGGAGGAGCCGGGTCATGCCTTGCTCTGCAAGCTTTACTTGCCTGGAAACTCAGAGCGGACTGCAGACCCTGCCCTATGAGGACAATTCGGAGGACAATAAAAAGAAAGGGAAGATTGACTTTGGGCTTTGAAAAGTCTTCCCTTAAGAGAAGGCTTTTGCTCTGGCTTCAAAGGATGAATTTTGTGTTTGTCAAGCAGAAGACAAGGACAAGTGTCTCCTAGCTTTCAAATTCCTCCACATCTTTTCTGGTCCTCGTTCACCTCCCTGGAAGAGCCGCTCCAGTTCTCTCTGGCTGGCACTCCCGGTACTCGGGCTCCCCCTGTGGTTCACAAGAACATTGCCACTGGGATTCGGGCGGCTTCCATCACTGCTGCTGAGAAGCTCCGGCTCTCCAGTCTTCCCAGGTCACACCACCTACAGATACTGGCATGGGTACAAGAGGCCTTTTCTTCCCAAGGCCCCCATCACGCCCACATGCCTCTCCTCACAGCTGTCTAAGTCGGCTGCCTGAACACAGAAGCAATTCACAGAAGAGAAGGAGAGGCGACTGAGGTTTCCATAAAAACACACACCCGCCTTTTCCGCTCGCAACCGCTGCGTGGCACATTGCTCAAGAGGGCTTCTCTCCATCTAGCTCTTGCTGTGGGTATGAAGCCAGGTTTCTTGAAAGAAATTTCCTTTTCTGATGCTGTACTTCTCTGAACATGTGGATTCTCTTGGCCTGGGTGAACTAAGGCCAGATTTAACCTCAGACCACAGCAGTGAACTTGAAAGGCACAGGGCAAGAGCTTAATGTGTAACAACTGTGTGGAGCTGGAGGCAGAAAATGGAAAGCACCACAGATAAGAAAAAAACCAGAAAGTCCCATTTATGCCCCATGAGTACACTCAGCCGTTAGTGATGTTTGTGGGGCTCTCCACACGTGGTCCCCAAACTGAAGGCCATGTCTGGGCACATCTGGTCTTGCCATTGCTAGCAGAGCAGAACTGACTATTTCTTCCTCTAGTTCACTTGTTTGCTAGATAGGTAGCTTTGACCTTGCTTGGTGTGCAGTGTGCTAGGCCCCACAGTAACAGCAACATCATCTGTCTACTGTGCTATAGCTGAACAAGTGAACTTCTGTCTCTGGTTGAATTGTGTCGTCGAAAGCAGGCAACAAGACAGTGTGGGTACAAGACGTCAGTGAGAGGCCAGTACCTCTGAAGGAAAGGAGGGTGGTGGTCAGCAGGATAGGCCTCATACAGCCTTGGCAGGAAGAGTTAAAACAAAAGCTTGCTGGCTGGAGCATCCAACATTAGGCACACAAGTCAACAGAGTCAGGGAGCATCCAGAGGATGTGGTCCTGGAAGACTCCTATGAGCTGATATAAATCCTGGGTGAGCCAACAGCTAGTGGGTGTGCTCTAATGACCACACTTCTTCCCGCTGGATTTGCACAATGAGTACCCTAGTTCGGACAGCACAGCACCATGTGAACATGACCTCTGAACCCGAGTGACACCTACTTTGTCCCCTCACCAGTCCAGTGGAGAGGTGGTTGGTAGAAGGTCCTGTCATGGGTAAGAGGCCTGTCCTGCCTCCTAGCACCAGAATTGGGACCCTTCTCTATGTACACACCCTCTCCACCTCTGCTTATCCCATTTACTTCCATAAGTACTCCACACTCTGGTTCCCATCCCCCAGTTAACGGAAACTGCCACGGGGAGATGTTCTCCATCCATATGGGATGCTCCAGAAAATTTGTTTCTGTTCCGTGCTCAGACTCTCAGCCTCAACCAACTGGGCAGCCGTTCCCTCCTGAAAACCCTCCCCCACTTCCTTGGCCTCCGTATATGATACTATGGTTTTCATCATTCTCTGCCACTTCTTGCCTCTGAATGTCAGTGTTTGCAAAAATGCGTCCTAAGCTCTGCTTCTTCCTCTCATTTTATCCCTCTCTCCTTCCCTCTCTCTGCTTCTGTCACTTTCTCTCCCTCTTTTCCCTCTCAATTCTCTCCACAGTTTGTACATTATCTCATCCATATCCGTGGCCTCAGATCCCTCCTCTATTCTGAAAGTACCAAATATACATCTCTGGATTCTAAATGTGTATATTCCACTGCCTACTTAACTCATTAACATCCTAAACTTAACCATCCCAAACTGAAATTCCCAAACCTGTTCCTCTCCCAGACATTGCTATCTCAAATAAATGCCACCATCAACAATCAAGTTGATTTAAATTTAGGATTTCTCCTTCCAGTGTGCTTCCTCTCAGCCTCCTATCTCATGAATCAGCACCCAGGAGTCCTGCCCTCTTTTGCATTCTCTCTGTTGCAACAACCGCAGTAATCTTTTTTAGAAGTCATGAATGCATTCAACAAACCTGTATTGAGGACTTGCTATGAAATATTTCAGAGTGTGGAGGGGGGGTAAAAATGAAAAAGAGGAAGGAGCAAAGGAGATAAATCCTTTTCTGTGCTTGTTCATGGTCTCAGCAGGATCAAGAGAAGGCTAGGCAGTCCTTTAGAGGGTGATAAGCCCAGGAAGTTGGCTTTATTTATTAAGAATAAAGCCAGGCATGTGGACAGAACAGAGTGTGCAGTGGGATAAGTGGGGGTTGGCCAAGTGGGCCCTTGAAGCAACTTCCAGCAAAGAGCCAAAAGATGTGAAGAAGTGAGCCACGCTGCCTTTGGAGAGAGAAAAGATGTTCCGCACAGAGTGGGAAATTCAAAGGCCCCGAGTTCAACCCTTGCCAGGCCAGTTGTTATCAGAACTCACAGGTTCACAGCTAGGAGACTGTTAAGGGCTTTTCTCCGCAGGTAACGGGTATAGAAACTTGCACTCCTATGAATGCTAACCAGTGGAAACCAGCTTCCAGATCAGAACCAGCTTCATTTTCCCATGCACTATTATGCAGGTATGTGGTGTCTTCAGCAATAGGGTCTTTACCATCAAGTTCTTATGGGTAACCAAGAGCAATGGCAATAGCCTGTTCCACAGAACCCCACTGACCAACAGCTCCAAAGAGATAGCCTATATCTGACACAGAACCTTTTTATGTGACAGCAGTTGTGTCTGGGAGAGCCATTGTGCCCCTGTTATAAGATGATTGCATTTAAGCCACTGTGTATGTGTGTGTGCGATGTATGTATGTATATATATATGGCATATGTATATGGTGTTATGTGTATGATGTATATGTCTAATGTATCTATTTTAGGAAGCTTCTACAGTGGTAGGTTTCCAAATGGCATCTTCAAAGGTCTTTAGTGTGAGTCCATCTCCACGGTCCCCACCCTTATCTGAATCTCCCATCCTTCATCCCCATTGAACCCTTCCATTATTTCCCTCCTCATTCTCCCTGGGGTTCATCTGTCACTCTTTGAAGTCTTTCCCATGTGGCCCTCACTAGTCTCCTGCTTTCTAAGCTTGCTCCAATTTGAACACTCATATATAAAGACTCAAAAAGCCTTAAGACAGAACATGTGGCATTTGTCTTTCTAGGTCTGGATTATCTCAGAATAATTGTTTTTAGCTTCATCCATTTACTTGAAAATTTCGTCATTTCAAATGTTTCTTTTTTTCTCTCTCTGACCTCCTTTTATTTTTATTTTTTATTATTTGGGAATTTCACATTATGAACCCTAACACTCTCACTGTTCAGTCCCCCACAGGTCTATCAGCCAACCCTTGGGACCTCCCCCTCAAAAAAAAAATAAAATGAAAGCAAACAACAACAACAACAAAATACCAAGTCTAATTTATGTTGCCTATATACTCATGGATACATGGTAAACTCCCAGTGGCTAACCCTTAAAGAAAACTGAGTCCTTCTATACCTGAACCCCTGAGAGAAACCATCAATTATAGAGGGCTACACTTTAGCACCTTTATCCTAATTTTTTAGAGTTCTCTTCAATGCTTTCTGTCTAGGCTGTTACCTTTGGGGGGAAGGGTATGGGGTTGTCATAGATGCCTACTCTGTCCCTCTCTCTTCCTGTGCATCACCTAACACCATGGCAAAAGTAACCTCCCTGCCCTTTACAGTCACGGGAAACACAGATCATGAACTTACACATGATTTATGGAGACAGCAAGGACAATGGATATTCACATGGTCTTGAGTGTCAGCACATGCCACTGACCTCAACCAGTACAGACCAAGGACATCAACATGGCCTCAGGTGGCAGCCAAGGCCACTCACATCAGCATGGCCCTTGGCAGCCGCACAGTCCATGAACATCAACATGAGTTCAAGCAGCAGCACAGATCATGGACATCCACAAAGCCTTTGGTGGTAACATAGGCCATAGACATCAACATAGACCCTGGCTACGGTCAGACTACAGACCCAGACATGGTCCTTGGAGGCAGCATGAATGCAGACATCACCATGGCCTTAGGTGGCAGTGCACTTTCAATTTTCTTTACAATGAGTAATATTCCGTTGTATATATAAACCACATTTACATCATTCATTAATCCTTTGATGGATATCTAAGTTCTTTCCATTTTCTGGATATTGTTGAATAGAACCGCAATGAACATGGATAAACAAGTGTCTCTGTAAGGGATAGAGAGACCTTTGTGAAAGGCCCAGGAATAAAACAGCTAAATTTTATGGTAGGTCTACTTCTAGCTTTGTGAGTAACCTCCACACAGACTTCCATAGCTGCCACACTGGTTTTCACTTCCACTAACAATGGGCAATGTGTCCTTTCCTTACACTTTCATCTTAGAAGGAGTGTGGCCAAAAATAGCACCAAATTTGCTGTCTACTTTACATTTGGCCTTGGATGAGCATGGCCTTCTGGAACATGAAGGACCATGGGGGAAAATTGAACCAGATTTCCAGGACTTCTTGAGCTACAGAGTGTCCTGGACCTTCGCCCACCCTCAGACAGTCTTGTAAACCACCTTTGTGATCTGCACTCCTTGTTCATTCGATTCTAATGCTCCAGTCTAATTCAAGAAAATAATAAACTAGCCTTTAAATAACTTCCCAGGTCTCCTACCAAACAATAAACTTTTTAGCTTCCTCTGTCTAGTTTTACACTACAAAGCGGCACCGGGAAGCCTTGCATGATCACACTTCTTTGCATGAGTTAGGCACTTACCAGGTGCTGGGGTCACATACTAACACAGAGTATGTTGCCTGTGTCTCCTGAAGAGAAAACAGGGGTGTGGGCTACCTAATTTTCCCTACCACAAAGCTACTAAGTGTCAGGGCAAATATTTGTATTCATGTAGTCCCTATCACACCTATACATTTAGAGCTTCCTTTTTGCTGGAAGGAAGCTCTAAATGTATAGGTGTGATAGATTGTGGTGTGATCAGAGGGCGGAGCTAGCCACTGGTTAACCATAGAAGCCAGACAGTGGTGGCTCACACCTTTCATACCAGCACTGGGAGGAGGAAATAAGAAGAGATATGGTTGAGCGCTGAGCAGAGAGGAAGTGATAAGGCAGGGTGGAGCCAGGAGCACACACACACACACACACACACACACACACACACACACCAGGCTGAGGAGTCTTAGAGATAAGAAGTGACTGTAGCTGGCTGTTTTATTACTCTGATCTTTCAACATTTACCCTAATCTCTGACTCTGAGTTTTTATTATTAAGACTAATTAGAATTCACACTACAATGCATACTCTTTCTTTTACTGTGTATTCTGTCTTTTCCACTTATCCTTGAGAGGGTAGAGCCCTGACCCCACCCCATCAGCCTCCTTGCTTGGCCTTCCTCACACCAAGCCCCATCCAGACAAGTCAACACTGTCATCCAGACATACCAGCTCCTTGCAAATATCCTGCGTCCTTCACCATTTCTCTGCTTCTTTCTATCTTCCAACGTCAGCCATGAAGACTTCTTGATACTTTAACAGACTCAGGTCCCTCCCTCCTCTCTTCCTTCACACATTGGATGTGTCCCTGTAGACTTCGAGGTCATACACTTTCATCATCATCATCTCATCATTAGAGAGAGACTAAGCCAAGGTCGACAGAGCAATACACCCAGCACCATACTGCTCTTGCTGTAACCATCCCCAGTGCAGAGGCCCCTGCTTTGACTTTATTCACAGCATGACCTGCACAAATCTGCTACAAACACTAGGTTGGCAAGAACATGGAGTTCTTGTACTTTCTCATCTTGATTTGAACTTGTATTTCTCTGTCTCTAGGGATATGCCAAGGTTCTTGAATCCTTCCTAAGGCTAAGAGGTCTTGTCCTTGGACAGTTTCCACATAGAGAGCCAGGGTCACATCTGGGCTCTCTTAGTCTGCCACTCATAGGTTGATTGGCCTCAATATGTCTCTGGCATCCTTGACACTTAAAAACTGTACAAGGTTGTACATTTATTGTGAGAGAATCCATTTCCTTCTGGAGTGCTGATACTTGCCTTAGGGTATTCAGGCACCAATGTGGGGGTAATGATCTACATTTCTCTCCTTGTAATGGCCTGGGGGGCTCTCTGCTGGAGAAGACACAACCTCTGCCTCCAGCAGCTTCTGCCCACGATACAGTATCCCCAGATCCAAACATCTTTGTCCTTCCACAACAGACATGGAAGCCCCTTAGCTTCAGAATCTAATTGTTAACAACTGAGAAGCTCCTTATTTTTCTTCTTCTTCTCCTCCTCCTCCTCCTCCTCCTCCTCCTCCTCCTCCTCCTCCTCCTTAAGTTTGTCCAAAAATTAAAAGGAAATGTTCATAGTTCATCATTTGGGAGCAATAAAGAGTAGGTCAAAAACAAAGTAATTTGTTTCCATATTTTAAAAAGCCTATATCCAATTTTGTTGTCTCTTTGCCTGGAATTTATTTTCCCATTATTTACTTACTTACTGCAGTTTGTTTTTTAGAGCTCTGCTCAGATGACCCTTCACATAGAAATTGCTCTTATTCATTGATTTCTCTGACTTCTCAACACCATCTGCACATGTACAGATTCTCACTGTTCTCCTATGCCTGTGCATAGCTCCTATCTGGTGGTCCATAAATGCGGGCTAACTTGAACCAAATGAACCCAAGGTGGTGGGTGAGCAAGATCTGCCTGCTGACTGGGGGCTGTTTGGGGAGCGCAGAGAAGACATGTTTGAATGAGAGGCACCAGGAGAAGTCCATGACTGTGGGACAGTACAGTTCTCAAAACACAATATTCCTGTTGCTGAAGAGGTGTTTGTATTGTCGCTAGGAGAACACCAATAGATTCAGAGGGTGGAGTCCACATTCAGATGGCCAGAATAAACCATAGAGTTTTCTAGCCGATCCAGAAGATGATAGAGAGACACACAGAAGAATAAGGAGGGGCTTGGATTCTTGGGCTTTTTCAATTGGGGCAGGTAGAGAAGAGGGTCAGCTGATTGTTTCTCCGTCGCTCTTAGGTTCTATCAGCTTTACACCCTAATATCTGACTCTAGATATTTATTTATTACTAAATAATAAAAGTACCCATTATATATTGAGAGAAAAATCCAGGAGGAATTTCCAGCCCCTTTGCTTCAGCCTACCCTGCTTCAGGCCCAAGAGGCAAGGGAGAACAATGGACCATTACGAGTAGCCAGCAGGTGGCAGCATTTACACATGGATGGGGGACTCCTTACACCAGGACAAACCCAAAGGAGAACTTTGTGTGCCTTGGTGTGATTTGAGCACCTGCCTGAGAGTGTGAGGCACACAGACAGCTGAGGTCCTGCTACCCTGCACACAGTAGGTGTCCACGACTGTTTATGCTTCTAGTTCTTTCTTATTCCAAGCTTAAGATTTGGAGGAAGAAGAAGAAACACAACCCTTAGCTTCCCGATGATCCTGAGGGAGACGCCAAACTGCTCTGTGCGACTGACACCCCGAGGTCTTGCTGTGCACTCCCAGAGTTGAGTGTGTCCATTAGAAAACCGGAACAGAGGCCACACGGTGCACTCTTGGCCTCCTGCAGGTCTCCTGGGAGACTGAGCATGGAAAGAGAGATGCAGGAGAGCTGCTTCCTGGAAAGACCGAGCCTTCTGGGGTACAGCCACCTTCCCAGTGTAACCCCCTTTCTCTCATTCTGTCTTCATCTTTCCTGGGTAGCCACATTAACACGGTTCACCTGACCACCCCATGCCACTGCTCACCCCAATCTAGAAGAAGTGTGAAGAGGAAACCCATGCTGAGGGGTGATATTTCCTAGTTAGCTGCCTCTTGTCTGGCAGGCAATGATTTCAGAAGTCCCTCGGGAAACTATGGCCCATGCTGGGTATCTCAGCGTTCACTGGGGCACAAGCTGACAAGGCTACCCACCCACCCATAGGAAACCTGGGTCGACACTGACTGTCTCTGGTCTTTAAAATACTTACTCCTGCTTCCTTGTGCCTCATCAAGTCTTTACCATGCATGGTGTCGGGCAGTAAAACCCATAGGAGGTACAAATGCTGAATGTCGTGATATCACCTTAGAAGAACTGGTCAGATTGGGCCTCCAGGAGCCCATTCTTACTGGCGCTCTGCACAAGTATTAGTCTCTGCCTCCAGACCTTGATTTGCCCCACCAAGAAGTATTTCCTTCACTGAGACTCCTAGCACCCACCATCCAGATCTTCTGTTTTTCAGAACATTATTTCCCAGATGCCTCCTGGGGTCTTCCACTTCCCTCCCATGTCAGGGAGGTATTCTGTATTCCAACTCTTGAGGTTTTGCTTTGCATCTGTGTGTAAACACCTTCTCTACACATGAGCCTTTTCTCGGCTGCACTAGAAGCAACTCCAAGGAACAAAGATAAATCTTTAAGGTGTGTTAATTCCCCTGCCTCAGCCTCAGGTGGCTTGTGAGAACATGATGGGCCTGGGACACAGTAAGGAATGAAGAAAATGTTAAGCACTGCTAAGGTGATCAGAAGGGATCAGAGGGTGATGGGTAGCTAGATCGGGAATTATTGAGGGGTGGCTTTGAGGTCTTGAGGAACCCTGCACAGGACATGGCCAGCCCCTTTGAAGACCAAATGCACACTGCCTCCTCCCCTTCCTGTTTATTAAAGGGAGGATTGGCACTGCTGCCTCCCTGTGGGACATTTCAGTCCTCCAGGGATCGCTCTAAGGTTCAGTCTTGTATCAGTGAGTGTTTCATATAAACTCCTTAATAAATAGTAATCCTTTTATGTAATCAGTTGCCAGTGAATAATTGCTGTAGGTATTTGTGCAGCCCAGTGCAGCTCAGATGGAAAGAGATCCTGGCAGTCAGGGCCCAGGCATACTGAGCACTGCAGCTCAAATGGAAAAGCATTCAGGCATTCGGGAGCCAACGAAGACCCCAGGTTACAGTAAACCTAGCCAGCAGCTTACAGTCCTGCTTTAGGTAAAGGCTTCCCCAGCGTTAAATGCTCTGCTCTGGCAAAGGAGGGTCTCCCAGGCAAAGCTGCTACAGTGGCCAGGAAAGGCTGGCTGTTCTCTGTTCAGGGAATGTAAAAACTTGCCCAGCTTCACTGCCTGAGCTGATCTCCCTAGGCTTTGCTGCTGCTGCTCCCGTTAAAAGAAAAAAATCCTCACCCAAACCTCATTCAAGAGATTTGTTGGGAGGAATTTGTTGGGAGGGAAGGGTGCAGGAGAGTGTGGCTGCCTCGGACCGGGATGGGAGAGGGCAGCAGTGGAGATTTGGGAGAGAAGGGCTGTGGTCTCAGGACTTACAGAGGGCTTCTTGCGGGGCGGAGCTTTCTCGGGAGACTTCCAGGGTGGCGATTGGTCAGAACTTTTCCCTTTTTACCGTGATTTGGTTTTTTGTTTCAGGGCCAAAGTATGTTTCTTTCACTGGCTCTTTTGGACTTTGGGGCTCTAATTTCAGGGCCAAGGCACATTTCCTTCACTGGCACTGATTCTAGGACCAAAGTGTTTTTTTTTGGTGTAGGTTTCAGAGCCAATGCACTTTTCTTTTTGGTTCCGGGTTCAGGGATATAGTATTTCCCTGGCTCAGGTCTTAGATCCAGGGTGTGTTTCTTTCACTAGCTCTGGGTTCAGGGCTAGGGTGGGTCTCTTTCACTGGCTCTATTCTCGGAGCCAGGGTGGGTTTCTTTGGCCAGACACTTTTCCCTACGATTCCTACAATAGTTATGAGTTAGCTTCATCCTAGAGGAGGATTGATTTGACAGCTGCAGATTGGCGTGCAGAGTCACCAGTGTGCGATCCTTTCTGAAGTAACATTTGTCTTGAAATTCTATAGTGAGATAACAGTGGACCATGGGTGGGGTTGGTCAGTCAGCATCCTTAATTTTGTTGATGTGGGGCTGGAGAGATGGCTCAGCGGTTAAGAGCACCGTCTGCTCTTCCAGAGGACCAGGGTTCAATTCCCAGCACCCACGTGGCAGCTAACAACTGTCTGTAGTTCCAGTTCCAGGCAAACACCAAGGCAAATAAATAAATAAAAGTGTTTTTTAAAAAAAGATATTTATTTGGGGCTGGAGAGATGGCTCAGCAGTTAAGAGCAGAGGACCCGGGGTTTGATTCCCAGCACCCACATGGCAGCTAACAACTGTCTGTAGTTCCAGTTCCAGGCAAACACCAAGGCAAATAAATAAATAAATAAAGTTTTTTTTTTAAAAAAAAAATTTGTTGATGCCCCATATTAACATCCAAGATAACTTCCTGGAGTGTGTGTAATCCCCAGGTTGTAGTACACAAGGGATGTTGGATCTGGGTTTCTGTTCCAGGTCCACTTCACCAAAAAAAAAAAAAAAGACATAGAACCTCCAATCCAGTGTGCCTTAGATAAAGTTGCTATAGGGATGATGCCTGGTGGCCACCACAACAGAGCAGTGCCCTAATTGTAGTGAAAAGTGTCCAGCTAAAGAAACCACCCTACCTCTGAGACCAGAGCTAGTGAAAGAAACACACCCTGGATCTAAGACCTGAGCCAGTGAAATACTTTATCCCTGAACACAGAACCAAAAAGAAATGTGCCCTGAATCTGAAATAGCACCAAAGAAACACACTGTGGCCTTAGAATCAGAGTCAGTGAAGGAAATGTGTCATGGCCCTAAAATTAGAGTCCAAAAGTTCAAAAGAGCCAGTGAAAAAAATACACACTTTGGCCCTGAAACTAAAAACCAAATGGGGGGGAGGAAAAATCTGGCCAATCCCCACCCTGGAAGTCTCCCTAGAAATCCTCCCAACAAGAAGCCCTGTATAAGCCCTGAGCCCAAAGCCCTATCTCTGCTGCCCTCTCCCATCCCGGTCTGAGGCAGCCACACTCTCCTGGACCCTCCCTCCCAATAAATTCCTCCCCATAAATCTTTTGAATGAGGTTTGGGTGAGGACCTTCTTCTTTCTCTAGAGCAGCAGCAGTGACAGAGCCTGGACAGTGATCAGCTGAGGGAGCAAAGCTCTAACACTTTCTCTGCCTAGGGAACCTTCCCTGGCTGGGCTGAGTTGTTACATTCCCTGAACAGAGAGCAGCCAGCAGTGGCTCCTGACTGCCAGGATCTCTTTCCATCTGAGCTACAGAAATACCTACATTAACACTAGTGAAGGAGGTAGTAAGCAGCAGCATCCCTAGGACCAGAGCCTAGGATGCTGCACTTTAGTGAACCTTCTTCTCTTTTCTCTTGCCCTTAAAGTAGATTATTGGCAGATTCCAGGCTTGAACAACCTGTTCCTATTCCTTCAAAAGTTTGGCGTCTTTGCTCAGTGAGGGCTGGGGTGTTTGGAGAAGACAACAAGGAGGGTGGAGTAAGGGAACAGGATGAGGAAACCTTGTTCCCGTCCTCTGCAGCATCCCAATACTGTACCCCACAAGTCTTTCTGATTCTGTAAAAGACAAGGAACATTTAACCAGGAATTCCCCACACAGCCATCAGCCATAGCCCCAGCATGGGTGTGGGTGTGTTGTTGCCAGATTGTGACTTGTCCAACATTGTGCTCTTGTGTTGTCTGGTCTTGACCCCATCGTCTGTAGAAAATGGCCACCCAAGGGCAGACAGAGTGTGTGTTGCTTTCTCCACTATGTGATGAAGCCCTGTTAGAAACAAAAAAGTATAGCTCCATGTGCTGCCTTTCTCCCTGCCCCTGGGCTACTCTATGACCTTCATCAGGCTACTTTGCCAAACTCAGAAGAACAGAAAAGTCACGTGCAACCTTATAGGGGCAGGCTCCTTCCTTCCAGTGTGGCACAGTCTGGGGGAGCCATTGCTCAGAGCCCAGGTTGGCGGGCCATCAGCCAGCACCCTCCCTCTGGGCTCTAGGCCTTCTCCTGCCTCTGGAAAGTCGGTAACCAAGAAAACATCAGGGAAAACAAACAGCTTGTCACGCCAGGTGGAGGACCCAGCCCAAGGCATAGTTCTGACAGTAGCTGAAATGTCGCAAAGTCGGGCCTGTCCCCATGACAATAGAAAGATGCCACAGCAGTGACCCTGGGAGTGGCAGCAGGAAGCAGACAAAAGCCTAATTTGCTGTTTCAGACATCAGCACCGTCCAACACCTTGTCACAGAGAGGAACAGGAAGTACAGAGTGGTGCCAGGTGAATTCCCACAGAAGAGTTGCACCATAGGTCACACACAGATCCTTCTTCCGACCTCATCCCACATTCACATTCCAGGCTCACTCCTCTCTACCTCTGCACCTATATGGCTGAGCTGGTCTCCTGAGAAAGCACCTTTGTACATGGCTCTGTCCTGCCTGCCTTGAAATCTTACAATTCCTAGCTCTTCCAATCTTCCAGTTTTATACCCCTAGCCCCATTGAATGATGTGGTAGGCAATCTGTGAGCATCTTCTGGATGAAAAAAAAGAGGAAAGCTTAGATTCCAAACAGCATCCTTGGTGTGAGGAGCACAGGCTGGCTGCTGCCTTGGAGTGCTACCTGGGTGCCTGTGTGGTCTGGGATGGAGAAGACCGTGGACCCAAGCTCTGAGCCTGACCTTAGCGGACCACAGACTTAGAGTACCCTTACCTGCAGGTAAGCTGAGCCACAGTGACATCTGAACATGTATTTGGATGCCTGCCTCCTCCCTGAATGAGCTTCTCCTGCAGCAACTTTGGCTCTTCCTTGGTTTTGAACCCTCTAGCACAGAGTTTCATCTTCTGCTGTAATGTGGCTGCTTGGGCAGTGTGTTGCTCAATCCCTTCTCTATAGGAGCCCTAAGGAAGAAACCTTTCCTAAACCCTAAGCACAGGAGCACTAAGGATGTATTCTTTTCCTTTTCTTTCCTCCCAACATCTCCAGAGTCTGAGTGTTGTTCCCTGAGCCTTTGAAGCATACATGACTTTGCACACAGAGACAAAGTGTGTCAGATGTGCTTGTGGACTAAGTGTTAATAAATGGCTTGAAAAAATACCAAGGAAAAGCATTACTTTGTGTTGGCTTCTTGTATTCAACTCACATACAATGACTGTCACATGCACAACACCTTTTCCTCTCTGTCCTACTATGCTGCATCATCAGCACCATCCTAGTCAGTTGCTGAGATGAACACCATGTTCCCTTCCAGAAGCCTTGCTCCCCTTGGGAAAGCCACTGGCTCTGCAGATGCAGACTTCTGAAACTTCAGGTTGCACCTGGTGGCAAATGTATCCTAGAACTGGGGTCCTGGTCCCAACTGACTTCGGAGCAGAATGCTATAAAGATCAGGATATCTCCCCAGACAGCCTCCGCAGTTAACAATCTCTTGCTAGGGTTAGGATGAGATTTCTTGTGTGTTGGAGGCTTGATCTCTGGAATGGCAGAACCTTTCAGAGATGAGTCTTAGTGGGAAAAACTTAGGTCATGAGAGGTGTGGCCCCAGAAGGAATTACAGAATTTTTCTGAAATCATTTCCATGAAAGAGGTGTTAGAAAATGAGCAAGCCTGACCGGAACAGCTCCCCCTGGCTTCCTCTATCAAGAAGTACTCTCTTGTTCTGGGACACCCTCTTGACATTTCCACCCACTCTCTGTGAATTCAACACAGCCAAGATAGCCCTCACCAAAGCTGAACAGCACCATGACCTGAGACCTTTGAAACTATGAGCCAAACCTTTATAAGTAGTCTGCTTTGACTATTTTAGTAGGAAAACAAAATCCTCATACACACTTGATCTACTTCTGCGTGTCTGCTTAAATGAGTGCTAGATGATATGGCTGAAACCTCACATACGTGTCACAAACATACTCAAGAAATATACAGGTCCTCTCCTGAGCCCTCATCTGTCATACATGGAGCATCTTATAGAAAAGATAAACCCGGAAGAGAGGCCTACGGAGCATCAGCCATGTCCAGAGAATGGGGACCTTAAAAATTGTGATGGCTCACTAGACCTCAAATGAATGAGAATCTGTGAAGAACTCCATCCACATAGGGTACCAAAGATTTCATGTCCCATCCCATCAGGCCAGATAAACACATATTGTTGAATCCCTTAGCCTCGACTATGTAACAAGCATATATTCACCAGCAGTTATTGCAGAATGGAAGAGAGGAGAGATGAAGGAAGGAAGAAGGCCTCATCCATTGGAGTTCTAATGTGAGTATCTAAACATGGGCTCTGGGGAAGGCGGAGGTTGGGGGCAGCAGGCTGTGGGCAGAGAACATCCATGCAGCTATGATAACTCATGAACTCAGCCTGTCCATTTGAAGCAGACTTTCTGAAAAATTGGCTTGATCTTAGTATCCAGAATAGGCAAGGTAAGAGACAGCTCTGCCTGTGAGCATGTGTCCCATAGTCATGTGAATGGCTTTGCTTATGGCTTCTCTGTAATGGGGGTGTGGATAATAATAATGGAGACGTATAATGACCACCATCAACATTTACACTCCATATAAGCATCAGTGCGCCATAGCTTCTCCAGGCCAGAGCCCCTGCCTGTGCCTCACCTAGAATTGAATTCTGATTCAGGTTCACACCCGAGCAACTCACTTAAATGCTGAGAGCATTAAGAGATCTTCCAGGTTGGGACACATGACTACACTATAAAGCTCGTTGTTGTTATTGGTTGTAGTGGTGGTGGTTTTGTTTTGTTTTGTTTTCTCCAGATTACTGAAATGACTTGCCCAAGATCACAAAGGTAACTCTTTTGAAACTCCAAATATCATCCTTTATCTGGTCCAAGGACTGGCATGGAGCCAAGGCAAGAGGGGGAGCAGCAGTAGTCAGACTCATTATACCTGGCACAGTCCGGCTGTTCCTTCAAGTACCGTCCTGGGTAGTGTTACTGGGTCCGTCATGTCTAAGGGTTTACTCTGTAACTGAGAACACGGAATCAGAACCTCCATACTGCCTGGACTACCTGTATGAGCCTGAGAGAGAAGAGAAATCCCAGAATCTTAGCTCCCTGTCTGTAAAATGAGACTAGAAGGGGCAGTCACTTCACCCAGTTCCTTTGAGTTAGGTTAATCAGGGTAAAGCACTCAGGTTGGTGGTTAGCACAGTAAATGCTGTAGGTCTTTCTCTTATTGTTGGTGTTAATTCCAGCTATTTTTTATTTGCATGATCATTGTATTCTCATGTTAGAAGATTTTAAAACACGGGAAGGGAAGGAGAGAGGAAGAGGAGGGTCTGACCAGGGTAGCTAGAGGGAAGAGAAGAGGAGAGAGAAGCAGAGGAAGGGGTAAGGAGGAGGAGGAGGGAAGGGAAGGAAGTCAACTCAATGAAGAAATGGCTCACCATCCTCCGTTGTTCCTGTCTCCAGCCCCCAGCCACATGCTATTATACCCATAAAGCCAAGCCAGGCATTTGAACCAGACCTTCTTAGAAACGGTTGCTATGGCTGAGAAATGCAAATAGCTTGGTTTCTCTTTCCCACAAGGCTCTGCTCTTATCCACTTTTCTGTCCCAGGAACACACAGGTGAAGCAACTCTGCGGCCAGGAAGCTAGCAGCTCCCCCTCAGAAGCAGGGCAGACAAGCACTCACTTCTGGGCTTGGCCCTGAGGGTCTAAGAAAAAGTTTATTATACCTAGAGCTCACTCTAGGCTTCCCCCCAGGAAGAAAGCAGACGCTGGCCCTTGTGATGCTCTCTTACTCTCTTGTTCCTCCTCAGAGGATCCACAGAGCTCTCTCCCAGCCCAGATCTCCAGGGAGCTGCTGGTACCTTTGTTTGTTTCATTTTGTTTGTCCTCCAAAGGTGAAGCATATGAGGAAATAAACTGAAATGGCCCTTGTTGTGGGAGAGAATTGGTTTTGATGTGGAAACAGAAGGGCTGAGAAGATGTGAATATGTCCCTTGAGTGTAAGCAACACCCTCTCTAGAGAGAGGATTGCAATAGACTTATGGAAGAAGCCTTGTAAGATTCCTATTAGTTATGTACCCTAGCTATTATAATATGCAAATCCTCAATTCTCACTGACTTAGTACAATGGATGTTTGCTTCTTTGTTTTGCAAAATGCAGTCTGGGGATGTCCCCAGGCACTCAAGCTGGCAGAAGCAGGGTTCTTCAACCAGCAGCTTCCAAAATCGGTAGGAGTATAGACACCCAGCCTTAGATAGGCGTAAGCAGGCATGGAGAGTCACAAGTCAGTCTTGAGAATGGTGTGTATCACTTATTATTTTGGTCCACGTTACATTGGCCAGGACTCAACCCTGAGGCTCCTTTCCCCTCAGAGGGCCTGAATAGAACAGCTTCTGTTGGAACATCCTTCCCAGCAACTGCACAACATGGGCTAGGAGCCTGATATGGTAGCAAATAGAAATTCCAGCTCCCAGTAAGAGACTTTGAAGATTGAGGTTCATTAACAAGATCTCAGCTGTTCTTGGAATGAAGGAATAGAGGGAGACACTTCCTAAGGAAGACTGGAGCATCACCAGTCTAGTGAATGTGGGTAAATAGACCATGTGACTACCCAGGACATGCTCAGCTAAGCCTTGTGACAGACAGCACCAGTACATAAGACAGAAAGAGTGGCTACTGACCAACAGCCAGCATAAAAACATGGAAGACTGGCATGGACTTGAAAGGTGACATTGGGGACATTGAACCAGGGTGTCTGAAAGATGATGGTAGAAGCTTTTTAAAGCCTTGTTTGAGCAGAACAAGGGCGATTTAGGTCTGCCCCAAGAATAGATGCTGAGATGTTAGTGCATGACAGGAAAACAATCCTTCAGTTCCTAATTGTTGATAAAAAGCAGGAGAACTGACTAGAATAGGCTCAAATCCTCAAAGAACAAGGGTTGTGTAAACAGAGAAAAACCATGGGAATCAGACAGCAGGGACATGAATGAACACATTTTATTTTTCAAAATAAAACAGGTGAAATTTCTTAATGTTGTCAGCACCAGGGAAAACCTGTGACTGTATGAGTATTTGTCATGTGTGGTACACACCTGTTGTATGTTGAGTTCTATACTGGGTCCAGGAATGCATCACACAATAACAGTACTTCACAGCTTCTTCAAGATAATATGTACCAGGGAGACACAATGGTACTTGATTGGTTGATTGATTGATTGATAGATGATAGATAATTAGATAGGTAGGTAGATAGATATTTTAATTGTATATCATTTTTTTTAAGTTAAGAAAAAATATATAACTTTTTAGGTCAAGAAAATATTTTAATAAATTGGTTGCTATAGATGTGATGTGGCTAAAACAAGTGGATCTAAGGACACACTGTGCTAGAGAAAGACTTTAATTGTAAAGACTGGTGTCGGGTAAGGTTTTGTGGCAGAAGAAATTCTTAAGCCATGTGATTCCTAAGAAGAGCCCAAGAAAGAAGTGTGACCACTGTGTTCCCAGAACATGGAGGGCATTATGCCTAGTGTGGAGGGATGGGGAGAGTCTTGTAGGATATTTGTATACTGTGTGAAGATATATTGATGTGGCTGATTTAATAAAAAGCTGAAATGGTCAATACCAGGCAGGTGAACCACAAGTTCAAAGCCAGCCTGGATTACACATTTTGCAAGGTAAAGTGCTGCACACCTTTAATCCCAACATTTAGGAGGCAAAGGCAGGCAGGAGAATCTCTGAGTTTGGGGACAACTTGATCCACACAAGCCACCATTTCTCAGAGAGAGAGAGAGAAATGTCAGAATTCATTAAGGCCATTGTAAATAGACTTCCCACTTCTGCATGCAGCCTCTCCAGGCAGGGTTTTATATTACTCTCTGGGTGGTTTTCTTTGTGCCCAAACAGGATCACAGCACCGGCTTATTTACCGTCTTCACTGCTCTCTGCCCATTGCCTAAGGAATAAAACCCAAGATTCTAACATGTCTCATCCATCTACCTTCCCCTGGAGCTCTCTGCTCTGGCTGCTACAGAGTTCCCTAAGCTTACAACTCTCATTGGGATTTTAGTGCCCTCCAAACAGCTCTGGAACTATCCATTTCCTCCTATATTATTCTTGTTTTTTAGTACACGTTTCTGGGTGTTTCTTCTTCCTCCTCCTCCTGCTCTTCCTCCTCCTCCTTTTTCTTATCTATGCCACAAACTAAACTAGTTTCTTTTTTAGCTCATATTTTACCAGTGAGGGTGTATCTTGTCTCCAAGCAGCAGATACTAAGTAAATATTAGTTAAGAGAGTGAAAGTAAAAGAAAAGAGTAAATGAGTTAGTTTTAGTTTCTCTGTTTACAATGCCTCCTCTTCCTGTTGGTCCACCAGGCAAATGCCATCCATCCTCCCAAGCATCCATCTCAGATGTCAGGCATGCCGAGAATTCTTCCTACTGAGACAGGCTGCATCCCTCCCTAGCACAGCTCTCCGCAGAGCCTCCAAGGCTTTATACACATTGCCCTACCTGTTTATTCTTAGTCATCTAGGTGTACCTGGGATCACGGTGGGTCACATACCTGTGTTTGATGTCATTTCTTACAAACAATGAATAAACGCAACTGATAATACATAGCCTAAAGAAAAGAGAACATGTTGTGAAGCAAAAGAGGAAATAAAGAAAGGATGTTCCTTTGGCCTTGGCATTTCAGCGATGATTTCCATCTATGAACAGGAAAGATGGAGGAGCTGCCATTGCTCCTTCCTTCTCTGAGTCTGAACTCTGCTATACTAAGTGATGTCTTAATTTGATGGTCTTGCTTCCAGGATAGCCAGATCCTTTTGTTGCAGGTGGATTGTGAATGAGAAAGAGATCGTTATCTTCTGAACCTTCAGTGAGCTCAGGAGAGAATGGTCTAACCTCTCACTATGCTCTGTGTTAAGAATACATCCTTGGTCATACCACTGCATATAGTTTGGGTTTGGGGTATCTCTGCTTCAGTCCCTCCTATTTGGATTAGTTTTGTTAACACTGGTTAGATTTGCCTGGGAAGAAGGAACCTCAATGGAGAGATTGCCACCATCAGTTAGCTTGTGGACACATTAGTAGGACACTTCCTTGATCAATGATTTGTGTAGTAGGGCCGGTCACTATGGGCAGTGACAACCTTGGGCAGGTGGTCCAGGGCTGTAATAGGAAGCAAGCCATGTAGAGCAAGCCAGTAAACAGCATTTCTCTATGACTTCACTTCAGTTCCTGCCTTGAGATCCTGCTTTGGCGGCTTTCCCTAGTGACAAGCTGGAAAGTATATGTAAAAATAAACCCACTCCTCCCAGAAGTGTTTTTGGTCAGTGTTTTATTACAGCAACAGAGAGAGTAACTAGAACACCTACTCTGTGGGATCCCGGCTGTGGCTCTTTTCAAAGCCATTTTGATTCAAGAAGCAATAGACACTGCACAAAATGATCTATTCACTTGCAACACAAGTTCAACATCGTACTAAAGCCACAATTCATGCTGATTCAGGGCAGGTCTGGCAGTGGATATGAGTCACATGGACAGGGACAGAGCATAGAGAAGACAATGTCTCATAGCCTTCAACAGCATTGTCATGTTGAGGCTCCCTTGCTTGGCTCTTCTGGTGTATTTCCCTAAAACCCCATCTTCCTCAATGTGCTCCACCCCCAATCCTCCTACTAGACAGTTAGGAGGTAATTCAGCTCACAGTAAATTGTTTGAACTTTTAAGTTTTGTGTTCTGAGTGACCCCAGGTCATTCTGGTCCATAGGGTCTACAGTGATATCTTTCTTCTTAGCTGTCCAGCCCAGCAGCATTGGGTCAAATTGTAAAAGAGTTGACCCAATGTGCACTGCATATGAAGACAGAGGTGTTTGTTCCAAGCCTCTTCACTTCAGGACTGAAGCTATTTAAGTTTAAATATTGATCTAACTGGCCATTTAAAAAACCAATTAGCAGCAATGAATGCTTCTTTGGCACCTATCCGGAGAGCTCTCTGGATCTAAAAAACCGGAGAAGCCATCCAATAAATAGTGTATGTCACATGAATTTTACTGTGAACAAAAATTTAATGAATATAGTATTATTTCCAGATACCTACAGAGTAATAAAGTGGGTTAACCACAGATCTCTGCCCTTTAATGTTCCTATAATACAGTGGTTCAGGAATAACTTACATATAAAAAAGAAAGAGAGAGAGAAATAGGAAGGAAGAAAAGAAAGAAGAAAAAAAGAAAAAGAAAAAGCCCACATGTAGCAATTCATGACCAAGGAATAACTCTATATGGTGGTCATACCAGGAATGAAGGAGGACATAGCAAAGTCTCTTATGATCACTAGGCCCTACCTAAGATTTGTGGGGGTCACTTGTGAGCAGCTAGCTTTACAAGGATCTTGTCTTAGCCTTGGAAAGACCATAACCACATCTCCCCAACTAGACTCACTTGGCTTTATTTATTTTTTTTTTTGAAAGACCCATCATGAGTACCAGAGATGATGTCATAGAGGAGAATTCTAAAGAATGCCCTGAGCCTTACACTATTTCATTTTGCACTGAGCACAGAGAAAGTAATCCCAACGAATTGCTACAGTCCTTGATCTGGCTTTGCAAATGAGGAAATTGTTGAGGATAGAAGTTTGCTGTGGGTCACATCCAGGAACGCACCACAGAATCAAAACTAAAGAGTGGCTATTTCTCTTAGCCCTCTCTGCTGCCTCCAATACAAGGCCACTCTGGAAATCCCACTGTGACCAAATCAACAGGTAGGACATCTCTGTGGCTAAATGGGGACCTCAGCCCTTCACTTTTCTCCTACCCCATGGGCATGGGTTGTAACTACACACCATGACAGGGGGTTGACCTGCTGTCTATCAGCAGCATTTGACTTTCTCTTCAATTTCATCCCTTCCCCGGATTCAGGGAGATAAGAACCCGTGGTGTTTTTCTTTTGACTGTTTTGCAAGGTTGCCTTGATTTGACCTTTAGCTAATGTTAAGTTTCTTGACACATTTTTCCATTTTGTGTCCTTTAAGGTGACCTGTATTCCCACCCCTGTCTCTGAATTTTCTCTCTTCTTATCTTGACTATTTACAGGAGAGGTCCTTATGGGTACGTGATGTTGTCTGACTGCATCCTTCCTGCCAGATCTTTGCAATGGAGACTGGAGGCTGCCTTGGTGTGGTGTTAATCTTCATTGCCAACTTGATTAGACTAGATGTAGAATCACCTGAGGCATAGTCCTGCTACAGCTGTGAGCTGACCTCACCACCATGCCTTTCCCATGGTGTCTCTATCTCCTGAGCTGTGGTTCAGAGGACCCTCTCCTCTATTAAGCTGCTTTTGCCATATAGTTGCTCACAGAAATAAGAAATGTAACTAAAACTCCTGCCTACCATTCCCCAGCCCAGGTGAATTCTACTTTCCTGCTCACTTGCCAGGAGCCAAGGGCCAATGCACTGTCTTAAGCTGCACCAGGAATTCAGGCTTTCAGGCAAGACTTAAGTTACCGCTTCCTTTAAGTTTTCCCCAGGCAACAAACAAGTGTCTCTTTTCCAGTTAGACTCCCGGAGAACAGGTGGCTCCTTTCCGGTTAGGCAATTGATAGATAGATTTCCATAGTAACACATCCTGTTTTAGCAGAACACCTCTTGACTATGGAATCTTCCCAACCTACGTGCCTACGTGCACTTTCCTACCTATAATCCCTATTTAACTGCTGGCCAAAAAATAAAGTTTGAAAGCTTGATCAGAAAGTCTTGTCTTACTCTCATTTCTTTGTGTTTCTTGCCCCGACCCCCCCCCATTTGTTTTGCCCCCTTTCTTCAGGTCCACATTAAAGACACCGCTGGCCGGGGCACCCACTGTCCTCCATCTTGGGCTCAGTGGGTCAAGTGTAGTCTCTGTGGTCCTTCCACCTAAGGTGTGCATTCAAAACAGCACAAAAATGCCACGAGTCCTCAATAAACTACATGCTATAAGCCCTAAACAATCTCAATATTAGAGTCTACACATAAATCAAACACAGCACAATACTCCAGGCACACACACATACACACAAAAGGACAGGTTAACCTCTCCTGCTTGCCCTGCACCTAACCTTTTTGTCAGTTCATAGAGAATCTTGGTCTGAGGTGGAATCTTGCTGAGGTAGAATCCTTTGAGGTCACATGAGGAATTTCAACTTTAGCTGAAAGGTAACTTTTCAGAGATTCATTCTGAGGAACTTTGGACTTGTTACTTATTTGCAGGCCCACAGATCTTCTTCTCATGTCTTTCCTAGATTGGTCTTTTTTATCTGAATTGGGTTTGGGTTTGTTTGTTAAAGGTGGGGGAGGGGTGCATCACTTTCAGGTACATTTGATTTTGCATCTGATGGATCTGAATGTCCTTTCTGTATTATGAACCTCTCCTCCAGTTCTTTCCCAAATGATCGTGGTTAAGGAGATGAAGCTGTGAACACATGCAGATCACACATTCCTGGACCTGAGAGTTCCGCTCCCTGTGGCCCATACCCCATTGAGCCTCAGCAAATGCTTTTCCCTAAAACACACTGCATGTAGGACCTGGCTTCCGCTCAGTGCCACCTGCTTTTCTGATGCACAAGAATATCTAGTTTGGGAAATATTTGGCTAGTGATTATGGAGTTAACTGTGGCCTGCAGCAAAGGTAAGCCTTTAAAAAAAGATTTGGCACTGTTTTTACAGGAAGGAAAATAAAAATACAAAACATATTATCTATTAATGGGCACTTTAGCCTGAGTACTCCAGCAGTTCAATTATCAGCAAGGATTTCCTCACATAAAGAGGTAATCAAAGCAGGCTGTCACGGTGCATTTCTTCTTTTCTTCACAGACTCTCCTTCTGAGGACAGTTGCCATGGCAACGAGATGATTGCAAAAGAACAAGAGAGATCATGTCTGTACTCGAGAAGTGAGATGTTTACGAAAATTCACATCCTTTTCTTTTCTACTCCTCCTTTTTAGAAAAAAAAAAAAAGAAACTGGGCAAGAGACATGACCCCAAGTTTTTTAATCCTCTAGTATGTTGTGGGTATGAGATTGTGTTTAATATGTGTGTCGTGCTTGGCATGTATGTGTATGCTTGAGTTTTGTATTATAAAATATAACTTACCTACAAGAGTCCATAAAAACAAAAGTGCTTGGCTCATCATTTTATATATATAAAACATACCCAAGTAAAATCAAGAAACAAGCAGTACCAGAACCCCCAAAATGGCACATGTATCCTCACAATTGTTATCTTGTCTTCTCCTTCAAAGGAAAAACTAACCTAACTTTAAAAAAAAAAAAAAATCACTTGCTGGCTTTTCTTTGCAGTTTTACCACCTGTTTTTTATCACCAAACACTAGAGTGTCCTCTGATTGTTTTTGACCTTTGTAGAGTTGTATTTCTTCCATTTGTGTCTTACACAACATTAGTTTATAAGCTATACTCATGTTTTCATTTGTGACTGCCACTTTCATGTTCATTTTGTTAAGTTTCATTGTATGGAAAGAGTCTAATTTTCTTATTCATTTGATTATCAGTGGACTTTTGGGTTGTTTCTGGTTAAGGGTTATCATAAGTAATTCTATAATGAATAGTCTTGCACATGTTTTTCTGCATCCAACTCCCATTTCTGCAGGTCTATGCCTAGAAGTAAACTTCATCTGTCATGATTTACTATAGCCAATAATGCTAAACAATGTTCCTATACAGTTTTATGAATTGCTGTCTCTTCACAGCATCCTCAGTCTTAGAGTGTTACTTATTCAAATGGGCATGAAGTGGTAATTCAATCTTTTTCTGCCCTCAGAACATTCTAGAATGTGCAATCCCACTCTTCATAGTTTTGACAAATCTGTAGCTGTTTGTCATGTAATTTCAGTAGAGACAGATGATGTGCATATTGCAAACTAGCCCTACTTTCTGTGGGATAGGTTGTCACTCTCATGGAATCTTTGGTTAACCAGAAGTTATTAATGTTTACATTTATCTGTTTTGCCTTTGTGAGTGTGTCTTGTGAAAGTGCTTTCTTTACACCAAGCCATAGTGCTGTGCCTTATCATTGTCTTCTGGGAAGTTCACTGTTACCCTTTTATATTTATAAATCATTCATTCCATAAATTTGCTCCTAGTGGTTTAAGATAGGATTTAAATTTCTCTTTAATGTTCAATATGGATGTCCAAGGTGCCTCACTTAATATGTTTGTTGAGAAAGCTATCCTTTCCCGCTACTCCACAGTGACAGCTTCATAAGTGGGGTGTCCTTATGGACTTCCTCTTCTGTTTCATTGGCCTGATTTTCCATCCTTGCCCCAATTTCATAATCTTAATTACTGTGGCTTTATAATTAGTCTTCACAGCTGTCAGAGTACAGCTTTTCACTTTGTTCTCATTCAAGAGCATCTCATCCAAGATACTCTTGAATGAGAACATCTGCATACTTAACTATCTGCATTGCCATAAAAGCACAGATGTCAATTCACACTCACACACATATACACACACAAATACACATCCACACACATGAACATATATATATGTATATATATATATATATATATATATATATATATATATATACATACACACACAAGCACACACACTGAAGGAGCAGGTGTACAAATCCTCTTGTAAATATTTTGAGACAGTCTATTTAAGTCTGTAAATCAACTTAGGGGAATTATATTCTGAAACTTTTAATTTCCATTATAACTTTTTGAGCTTTCAAACATACCTTGAAATTTACTAATAATTATTTTATATGCTAGTGTATGGTAAATTTCTGTGACTTTGCCTTGTGTGCTTAGAAAACAATTCTAGCCTGAAGTTAGTATGTACATTTCATATGTGTCTGTTGAGTTTTGTGTATGGATTGTGTTGAAATTTATATGATGAATGACTTTTGTCTGTTTGCTGTATTATTTATGTGAGAAGTATGTTTTATAAGAGCTACCAGATATAATAGCAGTTTTTTTCTATCACTTACAATTTGTATATTTTGAATTTATGTTAAGAATATATATTAAATTAGAAGTTGCTGTAGAATAATCCTCTTGTCACTCACATTAGTTTAATAAAACACTGATTGACCAGTAGCCAGGCAGGAAGTATAGGCAGGGTGGCCAAACTAAGAATTCTGGGAAGAGAAAGGGTGGAGTCAGGAGTCGCCAGCCAGACACGGAGGAAGTAAGATGAGAATGCCTACTGAGTAAAGGACCAAGGCACCTGGCTAAGCATAGATAAGAATTATGGGTTAATTTACATGTAAGAGCTAGTTAGCAATAAGCTGGAGCTACTGGCCAATCATTTATAAATAATATTAAGCCTCTGAGTGGTTATTCAGGAATTGTAAGGTGAGAGAAAACTGTCTGTTTATAAGAAATACCATATCTTCCTAGTAAATTTAATTTTGTCACGATAAACTAGGTTTCTCTTGATTTGTGATAGTGACTTCTCACTGTATTTATTTAGAATGTACATTATGCTGTATGTTTATATATATATATATGTATGTGTGTGTATGTGCATGCATGCGTGTGTGTGTGTGTGTGTGTGTGTGTGTGTGTGTTGTATGGCAATGATTATTACAGTTAAGCAAACTAGCCCAATCATCATCACCCATAGTTATTATGTGTGCATACATGAATGTATATGTGATGAGAATACTTATAATACAATCACTTGGTAAATTTTCATCATATAATGCAGTATGATTACGTGTAGCCCTTGGGGTGTACTTTGGATTACGAGGCTTCTTCATCCTACACAACTGTCAAGTTTATACCATTTAATCTATTTCTATTACCATTTATTTGTTCTGGTTTTGTTATTCATATATTTTTACCTTGTGTGGCTGCCTTTAAATTATGCTCTAATAATTATATGGGGAAAATTGCTTCTAGAGCAGTGGTTCCCACCCTTTCTAAGTGCTGCAGCCCTTTAACACAGTTCCTCATGTTGTGGGGACCCCCAACCATAAAATTATTTTGGCTGCTTCTTTATAATTTTGCTTGTTTTTGTTACTGTTATGAATTGTAGTGTACACATCTGTGCTTTCTGATGGTCTTAGGCAACCCCTGTGAAAGAGTCTTTCTATGCAAAACACTTTGGGGCAAAATTTTGTTTATGCTTAAAACTGAACAAGAGTTTTACATTGTTAGCTACAAACATCAAAATGATGCTCAAGTGTGTGAGTTCCTTAAAGACACCATGGGTGTCCTCAGCACTTAGCTCTGGGTGTGTCTTGGCAGTGCCTGTTGAGTTACACAATGGGTAGGCCAAGGGATGAAGCACACAGAGGGGGTAGGGGTCACTTCTGCACTTTCTACATTCCTTCTACTAAAATATCCCTATCAATACATTCACTGTCAAACTTTCCTTTTCATAATAAAACTTGTGAGAGGCATCAGTATAACCCACCAATAAGCTTGGGGCCTGTGTTCTCAGCACCCCAAGAAAAGACAGAGAAAATTAAGGGGTTATGGCACAGGAAAGGGACCACTCACCACTGTGGACTGAGCGCAAAGAATCTCACACAAGTACAAATTGTATTTATAGTGAAAACATATGCCTTGGCTTCCCTGTGACCTATAAATACTAAAGATCCTATTGAGCTTTTTCCCTACGTGTTTATCTTAGGAACCTATAAGCTCTAAGCTACCTTATAATCTCATCTACTAAAGAGAATTCCTAACTAAAACTTAATATAAGAAAAACATTTTTATTTCATCTTTCAAATTCTTTGAACAACAAGACTTCAAAAGCTATCCATGTCATTAAAACATGGAGTACCAGCCTCTCCTAAGGAAGCCCAGGCAGACCCTCAAAACATACATTACTGCCTCCTCCTTCTCTGAACCCCTGTGCTTAAATTGCTTAAAAAACAATTCTCAGTAAACTAACAACTATATTTCCTTCCGACTCACCCTGAAATATTTCCCTGAAATGTACCCAATGATCCAACTTCATCCAAATAAAATCTTCTCAGGGATACGGGGGTGGTGACCCTTCCCAGGCTTCTGCAGTTGCAAGCGTGGGTCTCTGTCTCTCATTTATTTTCACTATCGACTCCTCCCAAATCTCATAACAGGTCTGCAAGCTCAAAGCTGATCTAGTTCTGTCCAGAAGTCTCTACCGCTGTGGAGGTCAGTTAGATATTGGTCCAGTACAAGAGGTTACTATCAAACTTCAGCCGGTCCCCAAATGGACTCACATCACTTCTTTTTACTATTATTTCCCGTTTCTGTGTTCTAGGCTTCATTTAGATGCCATTGCTTCCTCCTCCTCATTACCTACACCATAATCCTAGTCAGCTTTTAAACTCTATCCTGCATCAAATCACAAGTCTGCTGAGTCTCTGTCCTAAATGTTTCTCATATTTTCCCCTGTCCAGATGTTTCTCCTCTTCTGGTTCTAGGTCTCTGATTGTTACTCACTTGGAGTTTTATTCTGACCTCCCAGCTGGCCTTAACTCCTTGCCTCTCTCCCTCCATGGAGCCATCAAACATTAACTTTTGGTCTTTTCCTATCGTCCACTGGCAGTCTAAGCTCATTGAACTGCTTGTAAAACTTTTCACAATGTGGCCCCTATCTAACCTCCAGCCCTGTTTGCACTGTTCTTTTTTTGTGAGGTTGATAATGTAAAGTTATCAAATAACCTGTTCTTCTAAGGGTTCTTGCTTTTCTCATTGCATACATTTATACCCTTCACCTCTTCACTTGTTTATTTGTGTACTTATTTTTCAAGAGTCAATTTCACTTGACTTCTCTGCCATCCCATCATGCCTCACTGGGCTCCCATAACAGAACTAGATCAAAACACCCAATCCTACATTGGAAGAAAGCTGATTTTCTTCATCACGAAACACTGGAGTAATTGAACATACACATATAGAAGACTGACTTTGTCTTGCTGTATACAAAACTCAACGAAAAACTGATCAAAGACTTTGATATTAAAGCTGAAACTTTGCTAAAGGCAAACAGTTCAAGATAAAGGAATATTTAAAAATTTTCTGAGTTGATTCCAAGTGCTCAGGAAATAGCGGCAAAAACTGACAAATGAGATTATATCAAATTTAAAACATTTGTGGTCTTCCCGTAGCTGGGGCCTGTGTTGATTTCTCTGGCCTGTGTTGCTACCAAAGGCAACGTGGTTGACGAGGCTCTGGGCCACCACCTGTGGCCGTGTTAGTATCTGTGGACTGTGATACTGCCAGGGCTATGCAGATCTGAGTGGCCTGTGCCCCTACTTGGGGACATAGTGATGCCCAGATCCAAGTAGCTGCCAAGGGCCATCCATGTCTGGGTTTGGGGCCCTATAGCAGCCAGGATCTGTGTTGATTCCCATGGCTTCTGTTACCACTGAATATTATATGGCTGCCCAGGATCTGGGCTGCCACCTGAGACCATGTTGGTGTCTGAGAGCCATGCTGCTGTGGAAGCCATACTGATCTGGGTAGCCTGCACTGCAGCCCAGGGTCATGGTGATGTCTTGGCCCAAGGTGCTGCCGAGGGCCATATCTGGGTCCGTGGTCCTGCTGCAGCTGGGTTTATATTGATGTCCCTGGCTCATCTTACCACAAGCAGCCATTTGAACCATTCATGTGGAAATCTGAGGGCAGTGCTAAGTCAGCCCTTTCCTTCACTGCCTCTTCCCCTCTCGATGGCTGCTGCAGTGGAGAGCTGGCTCTGCCCCATACAAGAGAGCTGACCCAGATAACGCTGGCCTTGGGAGAGCTGGCCCCATCCCTCACCGTGGGCTGGGGGGAGCTGGTCCAAGCGCACAGGAGAGCTGGCTCACCTGAAGGGGGCGATTTCAGAGGGGCCCATACTGACCAACTCAGCTGCCACCCAAGCCCACATCCAGTGCTTTGACATAGCCCACTCCAACATGTACCCCATCTATGACCTGCTGGATCAATGAAGGGACTGGTTCTGGGAAACCAGAGCTGTAGGGTCTCCATACTCCAGGCAACAGCAGGATGCCTAAGAGGAGTTTCAATGAGGGTCCAGTATTGATGGTGTGCCAGAGGCCAGGGACCATGACCAGGCGAACAATTCATTGCAGTGAACAATTGCAAATACAGCTGTTTGGACAAAAAGTCTACTGGGTGACATGCCGCAGCTCCCAAGGCCACTGAGATGAATGAAGAGGTGATGGAGAGGCGAGAAAGACAGAGGAGCAATGTGGCCTTGGGTTTTTCTATTTTTACTTTCATTTTGTTGGATGGGGGCACTGCAAGAGTGAAGGGCAGATATGGGGGGAATGGAAAATGAGTGGGATTGGGTACATGAGGTGAGCTTCCCAAAGAATCAATAACACTTTATGTTTAAAAAAAAATCACACAGATGTATTAAAGGTAGTTGTTAACATTTTCCTTGAATTGTCTAAGAGAGATTAAGTGGGATTAAAAGAGCAGTGATTTAAATAGGTATAAGGAGGAACTGCTGTAAGTACCAGATTTTGAACTATCTCAGTTTTACTCAGAGACAAACTTTATTAAAATAATGTCTTGATTTAAAAAAAAATACGAAATAACCTATAAGGAATAGGAAAGAGCTCATAGAATGTGCAATACATGTGAGTAATGGTATGATGTAGAGTATTCTATATATTTATGAAAATGCCATAATGAAACCCATTGTTTTGTATATTAATAGGCATTAATAAAATAATTTTAAACCTACAAAATTTATCAAATTAAAGTGTTTTTTTTTTTTTAATGTCTGCTACCTTCACATTTGTTAGTGGACCATTTAATGATTCTCAATAACAGTTTGAAGACTGAGAAAGACAATGGATTTTAAGATCAATAACAATAGGGGCTGGAGATGGCTAAGCAGTTAAGAGAACTGGTTGCTCTTCCAGGGGAGCTGGGTTCAGTGCAAAGCACCCATATAGCAGCTCACAACTGTAACTCTTAGTTCCAGGAATCTGATCGCCCTCTTCTGGCATCCACAGGAACCAGGAATGCAAGTGATATACAAACAGGCATGTAGGCAAAACACCCCCCACACATAAAGCAATACAATAAAATAAATAGGTGTCTTAGCCATTTGAAGTTGCTTTGCTGTTTACAGAGATCCTCCTACCTCTGCCTTGTGAGTGCTGGGATTAAAGGCATGTACCACCAGGCCTGGCTGTACCTTGGGTTTTATTCTCATCTCTTCATTGGTAATCATATTCATAGATATAGATATTATAGTTTTTAAATCTATTCTGTTTTCTGGGTTATTAATCCCTGTTTATTGTGTGATTTTACTAGCAGACACAGCCAGACTGAGCACTTATTTTGTCTTTAGAGCCCTCACATACTCCAGCACTTTTTTCATCGTCTTATTCCATCGCAGAGATTCCTGTCTCCTCTACGTTCTATAGCGTGGTGCTTCATTTATTACTATATCACTTTTATTAAAGCATTATCTTCCTTACTAGTAGAATTAGAACCTACATGTTTTTGCATTCTTTATCCTTTATCCCATCCTCCATACATCGCCTTCCTTCATCCCATGAGAAGACCAAATCCAGTGTGTGTCATGGAATAAATCCCTTCCCCTGCAAGGATCTGTAGGGTAAAACTTTCTCTCCGCTAAAATGACAGCTGCTGGAACTAGCTGGGCTCACTTGAAAGCCATCAATCCCAAGACTCAACACCAACTTTTTTGCCTTTGCTCTGAAAATGTCATCTTTGCTTGGCTTACTGATGAATGAAAATGGCAGTGTCTGTTTCTATGCCTGATGGCAATGGTGTGAAGAAACATCATGGTAGGTGGGAGGGGTACCTGATCTGGCCTCCATTTGGTTTTAGTATTTTATCTTCTTTTAACCTACAATGTTCAAAAGGCAGCAGGGGAGCTGCTCTGTCTCAGTGCTCATTATCCAGCAACCAAGGTCTCCATATTTGTGGTGGAGTGAATTCTCAAAATGTTCCGATAGAGTATTTATAATCTTACATGTTGTTCTAGAACATGACCCCCAACAAGAAGCAAGTGATGTACAGACATGCATGTAGGCAAAACACCACACACACATAAAACAATAAAATAAACATGAAACAGAAGCAAAGTCTGTTTCCCATCTCCCAGAATCTGGATAGACCTTGTGGCAACCTACAGCCAACATTCACCTCTGTAACAGAGCTTTCCTTAAGGATGCAGAGCTACTCTGAAGTTGGAAAGGTCTTGTGAGCCAGGCTGGGGGTGGGCATGGAAGAAAGGGAAGGGGGTGTGGAAAGAAATAGGAAAGGGAAAGAGAGAAGAGGGGGAAGAGAAGGAAGGGAGGAGGGGAGGAGAGAAGACAAGGCAGGTCAGGACAGGAGAGGTAGTCTCTGTATCTGCAGCCATAATTGATAGACAGAGGCTGGGTCCTGGGGCCTCCAGAGCTCGTGGACTCTTATATCTCTCCTTAGGGGTTTAGAGTAGCTCCACCTGATACAGTTAGCAAAGACAAGCTATTCTTTTAAAAATCTACTGAAATTAAGGTTTGTGGACAAAATAAATGTTACTTGAAGTCACTCTGTTTTGGTATGGGATTTTCATGCAAGAATAGGTAGGAATGGCAGCCTCAGTTATCAAGAGTTCAGGCCCCAAAGGCATTATTCAATTATTTAATGCCTTTTCTGAAAAAAAAAATAGAATGTTCAGATTCTAGATGTGTCCTTGGATTGTGCGGTGAAACACTAAATCCAGAAAGTTTCAACTCTGTGTCAAGCTCACTGCATGAAAATAACACACGATATTTTGGTGAGCTCTTGGGAGGCTGGAGGTAACAAGATTTAAAGAATAATTGTGGTCTAGAACTGGGTTTCTTTAACAGTCCTATCCATGACCTCTTTAGCTTGAGAAGGTTTAATGCAATTGTGAGGATCGATCTATTTATCTATCTATCTATCTATCTATCTATCTATCTACATAGATAAATAGATATTAGTTATACAACTCAAACTTACTGATGATAAATTATAAAATTTATTGTAAAATAATTCCTTGATATACATATAATCTTAGCAACTATTAAAGACAAAAGGAAATGTGTATACTAATGAGGCAGATATGCTTACTTTTTCAAGTAATTATGGCTGAATATTTGGTACTGTAGGACTTGGAGTATCTTCAACATTTTTTCAGAGTTCATCAGTATTTCAATTTTATAATTGAGAATGACAGCTTACATAATTTATGTAACAAATTAGCAGAAATATGAATAGAATGATTTCACATGGAAATCCTGCCCTAATTAATTCCAAGTCACAATTCATTTAATATTTTTAACAATACTCAGTAACTCAGTTATTTTAAAGATCAAATCTTCTAATATAACACAATCTAAATATATCTGAATTTGATAATTACATGCTTAGAGATGATAAAAAATCTTTATTCTCCATGAGTAAGTGACTTTTCTATATGAACAGAAAAAACATATAGGTACAGCAGAAACACTTTATTTCATAACATTTCATAACATGTAATAGCCTCAAATCTAAGCCAAGAGGTTTTGTCCAGTGTTCACTGAGGGTGTGGCAGCATGTGCAGTGTGTCTGTCCTTTGTTCTAGAACAAGAGGAACTGACATAATGCAACACAGGAGGTCAGTGACAGAAACACCCTAGATTATTACACATTAGAGATTTGAATTTTTTGTTACTATGCATTTAGAAACCTTTTACTGTTGCCAGATTCTTCACAACCACCACATTCAGCTACCCAACTCCACATGGAGTCAAGACCCATCATCTAAGAAGCTTTGGTAGTGGCTACCTTCATGAAGAACTCACAGTAGTTGTGGTTGCCTGCATAAGACCTCTACAAGATCAAGATGCCCAGCATCCTAACACAAAGTAGCAAAGGGTTAATGGGCCTCCATCCCTGAGGAGCTATGGACAGATGATATCTTCTGAGGATGGTGAGTCAGTTTTTCTTAAGGGCATGTGTCGGGTCCTGACCAGGCTGTCAAACAACCCTGAAGAGAGGTATGAGGATTGAGAATTTACAGACAGAAAGAAAGATGGAGAAAAAGAAAGAAAGAAAGGTCTGGGGGGCTCTCAGTCAATACAAAGCAGCCCCAAGCTTATTTCTCAGGGCATTTTTATACAGACAAAAGAAGGTAAAAAGACTTCTTTATCATTGGTTCAAGCAATAAACACTTGTTAAGCACCTCATTAATACTCAAAACATCTAACAACCATAGCCTGATGCAATACATCCTATTATTGGGCTTTGGAGAGCAAGACATTTAGTAATCACACCTTTGGCCAAGCATCCTGTAATTTGGCCTTGGAGAGCAAAACAAGCTTGGACTCTCTGCCCTTGAGTCAAGATAGAATCAAGCCACATGATGGAGTCATTGTGGGATACCACAGACATGGCTCCTAGTAGGTGGACCATGCTCCAGAGATGCCCCCACACTCTGGAGTATACTGGCAGCACAAATTGGAAACACGACAGGCTATTTATGATTGGTGCCTTCACACCAGAGGGCAGAGAGTCTTAGAAAAAGAGAATTATCACTACCTCAGCAAGAATATGGTTTCCACACAGTGCATGAATCTTCCAACAGAGAAAGGTCTTTCTCTTTCTCTCCCCTGCTCCTCCTGTGCTTCTAGCCTGGGCTCTCAAACACAGGTGAGTAGCTGTCCATGATTCTTCCCTTGGAACCTGTGATTTCAGAGTGCCTTCTATTCTAGACCATGGTAGTAATAGTGTTTGTTGATTGCTTTGGGTTGTTTTAACTTTTAATTAGCATACAAAATAGATGGCTTCATTATAATTTTTCCTTTTTTAATGTTTTTAAAAAACTTATTCTTCTCTCATGCCATTTGTTTTATTTGTTTATATTTCTGCATTTATTTTGTGGGGCGTGGAGGTGGGGGTGCTTACTTGTCATAGCATGAACATGAAGGTTATTGGACAACTTAAAGAGGATGGTTCTTTCCTTCTAGCATGTGGGTCCTAGGGATCAAACTCTCTCTCTCTCTCTCTCTCTCTCTCTCTCTCTCTCTCTCTCTCTCTCTCACACACACACACACACACACACACACACACACACCCCACATTGAACTTCATTCATATTCTCTTCCCCTGCCAATCCCCCATTTCTCTGCCAGTTGCCCTGAAGCTTTTCTTTCGTAAGGACCAGAAACATCTTCATCTTGAGTGTCTCAGCTCCTTTGTTCCCCTCTTTTTACTTTTATTAATGGAATTGGTAAATAATATAGACTAGCATTCACCAGGGTATGTGCCCTGTGTCAGCCTGACACAGGTTGGAGTCATTGGAACATAGGTTGAAAAAACATCCCATCACATTGGCCCATGGGCAAGCTGTAGAACATCTTCTTGATTGACAATTGATGTGTGGGCATGTGATCTTGGGTTGTATAAGAAATCAGACTGAGAAAGTGATGTGAACAAGTCAGTAAGCACTATTTCTCCATGGCTTCTGCTTTAGTTTCTGTCTCCAAGTTCCTGCCTTGAATTCTTCTCCCAATTTCCTTCAGTGGTGGACTGTGATATGAAACTATAAGCAAAAATAAACCCTTTCTCCCCAGGTTACTTTTGGTCATGGTTTTTCATCACAACAATAAAAACCTAAGTATATTTTATGAGATGTTAGTCTTGTAGAGTTAATACATGTAACTTAGAAAGAAGACTCAACTAAATTTATTTTAGTTTAACTCAACACATTGATCAAACACCCACAATAGAACAACAAATTCAACCAAGACCAATATAACTAAAGAGTCTGTTTCCAGAGATCATGTAGCATAGTTGAGAAATGGCACGTGGGAGTGATTCAGGTTTCTTTAATGCAAATCCATCAGGGTGTCCTTATATATGACTGTGACTTTCTAAGAATGGCAGAGAATGTGACATAGTCTCTAAAATTATCCAGATGTGGACTCTAACTTTGTTTACCACAAGGTCTGTCCTAATGATGCTAGGTCCTGGGTCTATAGAATAAGCTTAATGGAAACACCAGTATGGGTATCACTTCCACACCTTCATCCTATCACAGTATTGGCAGCATGACCAAAATGATGGTGTGTATTAGTTACTTTCTGTTGCTGTGATAAAACATCATAACCAAAAATGACTTATGGAGAAGAGGGCTCAGTTTGGTTTCCAGTTCCAGAGGGCTAAGAGTCCATCATGTCAGGGAGACATGTCCATGAGCAACAACAGACACATCAAGCTAGGAGATGACATTTCCAGTTGCAAGCACAAAGCAGAGACAGTGAGCTGGAATGGAGATGAGTCTACAATCCCTCAAAACCCATATACCAATGACATACTTCCTAAAGCTCCCCAGACAGCACCACCAACCAAGAGTTCAAATCCTCAAGCCCTATAGGGCTCATTTCTCATTCAAACTACCTCAGCAGTAAACTCTGAGGACACAACAATGGATATAAGTACTAGAGACAATAGCAGTGATGGCTGCATTTTGACAATGAACTTGTTGGAGAACCAAGCCAACCTGGAAATTGACATGTGCGTGTTTCACTAGGCAAGATTCAGAGGCTCCCTGAGCCAAAATGAGGCTGCAAGAGAGAGAAACACAACAGAGCCTATGGTGAGGGAAAATCCTTTCTGCTTGGACCTTAAGTGAAGGGGGAGGATTTCTTGTCAGAGTTTTGGAGGAGAACCTAGGTAGCAGCCACACTAACCTAAGGGTACAGCATGTTCTGTCTTGTGGATATAAACAGAAGCATTCATTTCTGCCAGCCCCAGGGTTTTATATGCCAGAGCCGGGTTTATCACTCAAGCTCACATCTCCCTCCCTCCCTCCCTCTCTCCCTCCCTCCCTCCCTCCCTCTCTACCTCCCTCTCTCTCTTTTTCCCTCCCCCTACCTCCAAGAAGACAGTTTGGTCTGGATTGCCCTCTGGGTTTTTCCTCTCTGATTTCTCTTTCTCTCACGCAATGTTCCCTGCCCGGGCATTACATAACGGCCTAGATGGCAGGGAACACCTATACAAGAGGCCATGACAGTTTAACAATGGGCAGGCAGAGGCTGCCCTGAGAAAACGGAGTCATTCATGGGCTGTGTGAGAGGCGGCTCTGTTCTCAGCTTGGCTCCCTGGTAAATGAAGTGCAGACAAAGAAGGAAACTTTACACTCTAGAAATTTTCCCACAGTGGCAGGCTCACAGAAAAACAAGGCACTGGTTGGCTTAGCGGAGCAAAGGCAACCATATCCATAAACTTGGCTTTCTCCCCAAGTTGTTGTCTGGCGCCTAAACCACAGACTAATAATCTCCCAGAGAGGGAGCAGTGAGGCTACACTTCATTGGGTTCTGCCTCCCTCCGCTATTTGACAGACTTTTCCTTTCTGAATCATCCTGCATTTGACCTTACTGTGACCTCCCCCTTTGATGGTGTGTCCATCGGTCCAGTCTGAGGTAACTAATGATGACTTCCCCAAATGCTGACGCTCTCCAGAATCCAGGAGTATCTTTCCCGACACAGGCAGCTGGGGCAAGAAAGCCCAGAGAATGAGTAAGTGCCCTTTCCTTGAGTCTCCCCCACACTGATGCCATAGGTTTAGTGCAGCCTTCACTTACAAACTGTGACATGCTTGGCATTTAATCAAACAGTTATAAATGTCCTATGATTCATGTTTCATCTTAAACTAAATGGCATGCCAAAAAATAACAAAATTATAGCAGAGAATCATCTCTGCTAAATCCAACTTCCAAACACCGGCAATGATCGTCTATGTAGGAAGATGTACAGCTCTTGTCCAATGTACACAGGGAGAGACTTTGGAAGTCTACACTAGAGCTACTGTCCCATGGCATTATTAACACTGAGATCCTACCTCAATCCTTGGCTGCAGAATGGATTCCGATATAGAGTAAGCTACAACACAGTGAAATATACAGATCCTTCCTTATCCATCCTGGAACCCTGTTTCCTATCCAGCTCCAGGGGTATTCATGGGGTGAGTAAGGTAGAGAAGCAGGTGACATAAAATATTTCCTGAATGAGGGCTGGTGTGGTGGTTGAATGGTTAGAAGCAGTCATCATACGAGCTTGGGAACCTGAGTTCCTTCCCCAGAACCTACAAGTAGGTTGAAGGAGAGGGTCATTCCATATGTACCACATGTGCCTGCACATCTGTACACCTGCAGGTGCTTGCCCCTCCCACCACAAGCTTACACATTCTCTCTCTCTCTCTCTCTCTCTCTCTCTCTCTCTCTCTCTCTCTCTCATGATTTTGATTTTTAGACTTACTTCTTAAACAAAAATAGAGCACTAGTTGCTGGCCTAAGAAAACAGGCACGTGTGACCCAGACCTAATCTGAAGGCTCAGCCAGGAAATGCCAGTCATCTGGGCATGAAGCCAACAGCACCAATACATGCTCCATGCTGAACAAAATGGCTTAAACTCTGGAGTCCAACTTATGAGCGTGGATCCTGATCTTAAAGGCCACACTTTGTGTGACCTCAGAGAAGATACCTTACTTGTGTTGCTTTGATAGTATTCATTGTAAAGATTATCAGTTTGGGGCAGGTGGGCAGGGGCAGATGGGTGAAACGGCTGTCCTAGCAAAGTAGAAGGAAGCAGTCTGCAGGGAACGGTTCCTAGAACAGCCTCAGCCCAGAAAACCTGCTTAAGCCACAGAGCACTCTTATGAAACAAAGGACAAGTGGCCATGTTTTCTTGTCTTTGTTTTTGTGTCTTGAGTACAATTCTCATGGACCCGTGAACACTGTGAAGAAGCTCAGCTTCATTTCATGCACTGAAACCTGGAAATGAACACCCAGATTAATCCATGTTACCACTTAATCCATAGGCTTTAACTGTGTTGTTTGAAGAGAAGACTTTGACATTCTTCATCATGATTCAGAGATACATTTCCCTTTACCAGGTCTGTGTTCTCCCCAGGCTGCTTCCACTTCAGGGTTTAAGTGAAGAATTAAATGCTCTTGGGCCTGGCATGATGGCACAGGATTATAATCCCAGCATATGGAAGGCAGGGGATCTTGAGTTGGAAGCAAGCTGGTGCTCTATAGAGAGTTTTAGGCCAGCCTGGGCTACAAGGGGATTCACCATCTCAAAACACAAAGACAAAAAAACTCTTGGCCTTGTAAGAGATCAGACACTAGGAGGTCTTGAGCACTCATCTTCTTGTGAGGACTGTGCTTCACTTGGGTGCCTAGAACACTCACCACAGGGGGAAGAAGGGAGCAATATTAGGTCTAACCAAGGAAAAGCCTTCTGAGAGAAGTTATGTCTGACTCTGGTCTTGAGAATATGTCAGTCAGATGAAATGGTAGCAATTCACTGAGGCGGAAAGAATGGAGCATGAGAGACATGAGAGACAGGGCCAGACACGAGCACCCACATGAGAGGCGTGGCCAGGCACGAGCATCTGCATGCCTGATTATTGCATTAGGTCCACACGCCTGCAGTGTTAGGACACGTGCTGGAAAGGGGGAGGGGAGCAGATATGGCAGCCCTCCATAGTGTTCCTATTTAGCTGTGAAACCTCATTTTTCCTCAGTAGAGATATCTGTGACTCAAACAATCACTGGTGTTTTAATCCTTCAAGCAGAATGGGTAAGCAGAAAAGACCTGTGAGCAATTTCTCTTAGGATTTTACGTCAGTAGTCTCTATAATTGCCTTGTTTTTCTAATTTGAAGAGAATTCTTCAAGCAATTAAGTCTGTGCTTATATAACTAGTTTTCTGCTCCCTTCTGACCTTTGACACTGATATTTGTTGAAAAAGCTATTTTTCACTAAATTGATCTAGATACTCATTGACTCACACATTGAGCAAGGTTGGTCAGAAGGACCTCAGCTCCGAAGCTGACGGGAGCCACCATCACTGCATTGCTGCCATACACTTGGAGCTCTTGGGAGTTCTTCCTCACGAGAACTCTATGAAAAAGGTGCCCTTAGCAGCCCCATTTTGTAGATGGAAAAGAAGATACAGCTTTGAAAATGTAACAGCTTAGACTGTCAGGACTAGCATCCAAGTGATTTAATTCTACAATCTTTACTTTTGGCCATTTCAAGCTACTGTTGTTATAAAATGCTTCTGAGGTAAAGTTGTATAAGGGCTGCTTCGCAACAAACAATCCAGATTTTAGAGCAGAAAATAATATTTTCCCCTTGCAGGGGATACCCCCAGGAAAGTAGACAGCCTTAAGTTTTCCAAAGGGGAAGCTGAACTCAGCATAGGTTTTCTGTCTGCCAGGTGAAAGCCTGATTCATGATTTCTCTAAGAAATTAGGGCACCTGGATGTGGCTCAATAACAGGACACTTGCCTAGCATGTGTAAGGCCTTGGCTAAGACCACAGGCTAAAAAAGATTTGAAATTTTAATTCTATTTCCCTATAAAACTCTATTCTCTAAAGCATGGACTTTAAGTAATTACAATGTATCTATGCTTATCTGTTAACTGTTACAAATGTGCCATACCCAACTATGATGCTATTGGCAGGAAATGCCATCTTTGCCATTTTTATGTACATTTAAAACTGTAATAGAGAAATAAATTTGTTAAAAATTTATCTTTCAAAGTCAAATGCATATCTCCAGATTCTTAGGCCCTTCTAGAAATAATTGATGATGGTTTAGGTTTAACTAAGCAACAATGATTAATGATTAATGTAAGTTCCTAAATTGTATAATGAAACATTTATATATCTGCAAATCTAGAGAAAAAATAAGAGACTGGTGATTCCTTGTTCTTATAGTTTTATTTAATTCCCAACCCTCAAGAGTGATTAAATTATAATCATAATGTCCAGAGTAGAAGAAAGGACTTCCAGAAGGCTGATGTCCTAAATTCAGGCTATTAGCACTCCAAAGTGTTCTTCTGTACCGAAGGCTTCCCATCCCAGCTGTTCCCCAGGGAAGACAGGGAGGCATGATTTGAACAATGTAGCTTTTCCTTGTTATCTGCCTAGTACAGCTTCCTCCTAGGCACGTTAGAAGAATCATGCTTTGTAAACTTCTTTCTTTAGGCAAAATTGCTCCACTGCATTTCCTTCTCTATCACTCTCTCCAGAAGGAGTTCTGGGGGCCCTTTTAGGATGCTGTAGAGCCAAGTAGGAGGCAAGCACCTCTCTAAAGGCAAAGGGAGAGAAAGGTACCCAGAACATTTTGGTCCCAAGGTCCTGTCCAGACAACATTGGTCTTGTCTTCCAAATGTTAGTGTAGAACCACAGATTACTATCATTCTGGAAGCTGGCAGGGGTTCCATAGCTCATCTTTTGTTTCCTACTTGAGGGCATCTTGAGATATAGTGGGAAGCAGTTTTCTTGAGAAGAACATTAGGATCTAAGGTAGGGGTCTCCAATTTAGAAGCAGCCATGCTCCTCCATAGCATCTCAGTGTGCCATACAGTATTTGAATAAAGTGAACAACAGACAAGTGTGTCTCTCAGTGCCATGACACTTATGGGATACCTCCCATATACCTCTGCTCTTAGGGACCTGTTAAATCTCCTACAAATTAAGACCTAGAGAAGTAGTGGAATTCACTACCTCCCTGACCTGAGGACTTGGCCCCTGGGCCAGCACAGGTTTGGGATTCACCTATGAACTTCGAAGCTATAGCCTTAAGGTTTTTAGCTTGTTCAAAATGCCTGGACTCTGAACATGATCTTTCTGGCTATTTTCCTAGAAAGAGGTTTCTATCTCAGTTGGGCCATTTGGATCGAACACTTTGACCATCTATGAAGATTATGGGGGCTGGAGAAATGGCTCAACAGTTAAGAGCGCTGACTACGCTTCCAGAGGTACTGAGTTCAATTCCCAGCAATCACATGGTGGCTCACAACTGTCTGTAATGAAATTTGGTACCCTTTTCTGGCGTATAAGCAGACATAATACTGTATACATAATAATTAAATCTTTAAAAAAAAATAATGAACTGAACAGCTGTGTAGGTGTGTTAACTTGTAAGAGCCCCTCACTTCCTGTGTTAATGAGAGAGGCAAGGCCAGGAGTAGAGACTAGACCTAACAATGCAAGTTCCTTACTGTTAGGATGCTCTCAGTGAAGGCTCCTCTACTCACCCTGTCCAGGATGGAAAAAGTAAAGTGTGGATCTGGCCAGCCATTGGCCAGCATCAGAATGGGACCCCCTTGGAAGCCTGTGTATTATAAAGTGATGTACAAAATAAAGGAAGTCAGGATAGTCCAATTATAGAGCAAGGCTCACGCTACAGCACAAGGTCATGTGGCTTCCAATACAGGTTACAGTCAACTCCAAAGTTCAAGCCCCTGTACTTGAAATCTGAGCACTAATGCTGGATATGGCTAGTTATGGTTGCAAAAAGGAGAATGATGGACCCCCCACACACCTCCCTGTGTCAGGTGGGCATGAATGTCTAAGTCCTGCATGGGCATCATCCACACTAATGGACCCGGGAACTCATTTCAGATTGATAACAATGCTAATGGAGGGGCTGGAGAGATGGCTCAGCGGTTAAGAGCACCGTCTGCTCTTCCAGAGGACCTGGGTTCGATTCCCAGCACCCACATGGCAGCTAACAACTGTCTGTAGTTCCAGTTCCAGGCAAACACCAAGGCAAATAAATAAATAAATAAAGTTTAAAAAAATTAAAAAAAAAAACAATGCTAATGGAAATAATTTAGGAGCTAAAAGGATGACTTAGCAGTTAAAATTCTTGCTGTATAAGTATGAGAATTGGAGTATGGCATTTCAGCACCCACATAAATTCAGGGTGAGGCAGCTCACCTGCAATTCCAGTAACCAGAAGTTAAAGATAGCAGGTCTCTGGTGCAAGGTGGCTAGCCAGACAAACTACATGTGTGAGCTCTGGGTTCAACTGTAACAGCTGGTCTCAATGGAGAGAACTAGAGGAAGACATTGGATATCAACCTGGGGACTCCACACAGACACAAAAACAAAAATACACATCTGCACAGATAAATGCATACAAATGAAGAATGTGGGCAGAGCTGATATTTCAGTTTGGAATTTCCAGTATGCCTGCTGCAGGAATCTGTAGTGTTCCTACCCTTGGGATGCAGAGAGAAAAGCAGAAGCATTGAGAAACCAGTACATTTAACCAAGTCATGGACTCCCTGGGAAAAAAGTAATCTGAATCCATGTAGGTGCCTTGGACTGTGGGACCTATCTAGGATCCCTAAATAGAAGTATTGGTTATCAGAACATCATAGCCAGGCCCTTTCTAACCAAGAGGTCATCTGGGGCTCCAGAAGTTACTCATTCAGCTCTAGTGTCTAAACAACCAAAGTGAATTATTCACTTAGAAGGCTGAAAAACAACCATCTCCCCTGGATTGTGAAATGGAGTTTTCCAAAGTAAAATGTCTTAGTCACTTGGAATCTGACCAAAGTCAACTCTTGGCCCTGACCCACCCATGTGTCTGTGCTGGAAGGGAACAGAGACAGGGAAACCCCAAAACAAATATAAAAGTGGCTTGTCAGCTTCAGGATGTGCAAGGCTCTCACAGAGCAGGTGTGCTCCAGGTGAGGCAGGCTTCGGGGAACCTTAGGTGATGAGCAGGTCACAGAAGACCTGTCAACAGATCTGTTTGGTTCCAGGCCTGAGTGGGTCTGTGGCTTGCTTACATAACAGCTTGGCAGGCAGATGCAGCCAGGCGGAAGCACACGGTTTTCTAGCAGTCTATAATCATCTTTGATTTCTCTGTTTGCCCAGCAGCTTTCATGTGCTGGGGAGGCAGCTGGGGAGGAGGGGGTGGGGCAGGATTCCAGCACAGTGCAGTGTTCTGTCTCCTCTAGCAAAACAGTTAAGGAATCAGTGACTGGGGGGTGGAGCTGGGGGGGAGGGGGTGTCTTGGCAGGCTGGGGGAGGAGCTGTCCTGAAGCCTGGTCCAAGCCTGTAGGTGAGCAGGAGAGATGCTAAGGAAGTGTGTATTGCAGGAAGAGTGTCCTGACACCTGATAGTGTTGGCTATCTTGTCTGTGGGAACAGTGGTGTTCTCTTTTTAAATACGGAGGTCACCAAGTTCAACGCCATGTCCATCACAAAGGGCAGTTTGGGGAGGGACTTTGTGTCTTACGAAATGATGTTTCCCTGTATGCCTTCTACTCTATGTATATTATCAGGCCGATCATGCTGGGTTCTGGCCATGGAAGGAGAGGAAATTAAGACAGTGACAAGTCACTTGCCTGAAAATACAAATTTCCATCTTTTTTGTATCATAATTTGATTCTGGTTCCTGTTCAAATGGCTCCTATGCTCCATTTGCTATGGTTCTCACACTCCCTGTTGTCTCAGAGCTCAGGTCTCCCATGAACTCACTTCATTTGCCTGTTCTTGCAAACATGCCTAGGATGAAGACCCTGCTCCTTCCTGGCTGTGCCCAGCTAAGATGCTGATCCACTTTTCTTGGTGAATTAGTAGAGTCTAGGTAGTAACTATGGTGGAAGAAGAGGGTGATATGCCAACAGGAACTGGAAGGTCTTTGATTATTTGCTTTCTTCATCTAACAGTTTCCTACAGAGAGCTCCCCTTAGATGTCAGCTTGGTGGTGGTGATTTTGGAAAGAATACAGTACAGGTCACAGGGCTTCCTGTACCTGGTACTTAGCCCTTATGTTCTCCTATATGTGTTAAGATTAATGAGTAATTGTGTACGTGAACTGTTGATCTTGGCAGTGTGGTGCTCTTACCAAATACTCCCCACCCTCATTTATTTACTGACAGAACACACTTTGTTTTGCAAGTGACTTTTGTGACCTTGTATAATGTGCTCAAATGTTCCTGAATGTTCTGATATGTTCTGACCCCCAGCCTGAATCTTAGCTCCTTGACCATGCCATGCCACATAGATGACCTCTCTGTATTTACTTCACTCCTTGGACCGGACCTCTGTGTCCTTGTTTGTTCCAAGTCTATCAAGTTCTTGACCTTATCCCTTCATTTTGCTTTCTTCCCACTCTTCTGGCCTGTGCCTCACACCTTCCTGGGACTCTTGCTAATCCTGCTGGGTGGGGCCCTGAGCTTCTGTTCTCACTTTCCATACAAATCTTTTATTAATCTGTTCTCAAGTCCCTGGAGGCAGGGACTGGGCTTCCATTTCTGTGTTCTCTGGGCCAAGCATGCAACAGGAACCATCTACATTGAGAGAGAGAGAGAGAGAGAGAGAGAGAGAGAGAGAGAGAGAGAGAGAGAGAGAAAAGAAATTGCCATGCTTCTAACGGAAAGCGTAGCTGAGCCCTATATCTGTGAAAGCTTACCTCCTTCATCCTCCACATACCTAGCAGAGGCCAGCGTGCTGGCCAAGGCTCCCACTAGACTTTTCTCTGCATAGGGTCTAGCTTTCTATTGACATATCAAGCTCTTTCTCAACTCTACCTTCAACTCATACTTTATTTTCTCAATCTTTAGCTGTTTGAATACATGGAAATTCTTCTGCATTTTAAAGGAAAGCAATACCATCTGTTCACAATGTGAAAGTTCCAGAAGGCTTCAGAAAAGCAAGCAGGTTTTCCCGCAAAACATCCTAGACACACCTCCATGGGATTCTGCTTGAAAGGCGCATATGGTTAGGAACGGGCCAAGGGGTGCATAGTCATCTGTGGATTTGTTTGTAATGTTTGATTTCAGAAGTTCTATCTCAATTTATTTCAATGAGCTCCAACTTCTACCCTTTTTCAATTACATTCTAGCACCCACAGGATAGCCACAGCCTCTAGGAATCCATGGTTTAATCCATTGTACCAAATACCCACCAACACTGTGCTGATATCACCTATTGACAGACATTTGAGGCCATACAAATCACTAAGAAACAAAGTGTACTGTGTAGACCAAGCAGATAGGAACTAAGAAGCCCAAAGCTCAGAACCATGGGGAACCCAAGGCAATGGCATGAACAAGTCCAAGGCAATGCTTATGGGTAAGTATGGTGGGCTTTTCAATCTGCTTACATGCAAAAACAGCCTGTTATTGGCAGGCTGTGCTGTTTGGGTTTTGTCAATAAACCTAGACATATTTGGGAAGAGAGAGTCTTCATTGACAAAATGTTTTCAGAGGAGCCACCTGTGGGGTATTGTCTTGATTAACAATTGGTGTGGGAGGGCCTAGCCCACTGTGGGTGGTGCCAGCCCTAGGCAGGTAGTGCTAGATGGTATAAGAAAGCAGGCTGAGCTAAGCCAGAAGGAGCAAGTCTGTCAACAGCACCCTTGCAAAGCTACTTCCCCAGTTCTTACCTCCAGGGTTCTGCCCTAAGTCCTGCCACGGTTTGCCTCAACAATACTTAGAAAATATAAAGTGAAATAAAATGTTTCCTGCCACGTGCCTCAGCCATGTGTTTTGACACAGGAATAGAAATCCTAACTAAGATACAAGATAAAGTCCAGATCTTCATAATGGCATTCCACGTCATCCATGATCCAGGTCTTGGCCCCAACGTGCCTCCCCTGTACCTTACTGATATTCTAGCCATGGACTCCCACTTACTCTCCAGATGGGTCACTCTCTTTCCCATGTTCTTTCCTTTCTTTGAGATGCCTAGTCCCAGGTAGACCTCTCCAAGCCTGGTGGAGGCTTTTCAGGTGTGGCTCCTCTGTTCTTTGTCCTGAGCACACCCTCTGCTTTCCACCACTAGCCGCCATCTTCCCAACTAGACCGTGAGCTTCCTGCATGCAAAGACTAGCTTTCCACTCTAGCAAAGCACAAATAGCCTATTACGTAACCAATAAGCATTACACATTAAAAATTATTCTAGAAATACTGTTGCAATCAAGAAAGTCTCTGTGTGGGGGTGTGAGAAAATCCTGGAAAATGATTACTTTTGCAATACTTGATGGAGAAAAGAAAATGGATATTTAAGTTAAAATAATATACATGGCATTATTACAAAGGGGTGTACAAACACCTGTAGTTCAAACAATTCTCTCTCTCTCTTTCTCTTTCTCTGTGTCTGTGAGGGGGGGGATCATGGAATATGTGTGTCCCAGAACGCGTCCCAGCATGTATGTGGACGTTACGGGACAGCGTAGGGGAATTGTTTCTCTGCTTTCACAGGGATTCAGCTCAGGTAGGCAGGCTTTGCCATCAGCACCGCTATCCTCTGAGCCACCTCACTCACCCAATTTCACCAATACTTATATTGTTACTTATTTTCTGTATTCCAATGGTTTCATCTTTAAATACTTCCTCAAGAATGTTCTTGTAGGCTTTATTCATAGTAGCTTCACAATAGAAACAACCAAATGTCAATCAACAACATAAATAATAAGTGAATTATGGAATATGACAATCATGGAATGCTACTCAGCAACCAAAAGGAAAAACTAATACATTCATTAGCATAGATTAATATTTAAAACACACTGAGTTTTTAAATGTCAGACACTAGAAAGTACATTCTAAGTTATTTTGTATTTTATTTATATGCAGTTCAAAGCTAGCTGTGTACAGGGATCACCGTAAAAGCAGCACTTGCCAATTGATGGCAAGGGACCATGGGAAACTTTCTGATCATAGAATTACCCTCTATCAGGAGACAGAAGTTGTTTACACAGGATAATAAACTTACTTGAATCTTTTGAACAGACTATGATCTGTGCATTTCAGTGAAGAAAACAGTAACAAACTTTTAAAAGTGTTTTGTTTATTACTATGTCCCTGAATTCACTTGAGTTGTAGCACCAAGATAAAAAGCATTTATGAAAAACCTATAGCAAATAACATAATAGATGGTTGAAAATTGAAAACTTTTCCCCTGTGGCCCAAACAAAGCATGACACTCATTCTTGTCATTCAGTTGTCCATGCCAGTCATTGGAGCAGTCAAAGGCCCCAGACAGCAGCAGACAGAGAAAACAAAAGCAAGCTTGCAGAGCACATGATTGTTCTTGGAAACTCCAAAGACTTGATCCAAACTCTATTAGATGGTTTAATAAAGCTGCAAAGAACATTTCTAGACATGAATAATAACCTTTCTGGGGGAAAAAAAGGGGAATGAAGAAATCAGCCCTATTTATGATCGCATAAGTGAATGAAGCTAGGAGCCAACATAATCAGCAAGACTTCAGTGTGAAAGACAGATTCCGAGAACCATGAGATGTTGCTTCGGAAGCTGAAGAAGGTGCACGTGGATGGATCACAGTGAGTGACACTGTTATAAACGCCACCTCAGTCCAAGTCATAGTCAGTAGATCTTCGTAGCAGTACCCTCAAGAAGACGAGGATGAACTCAGATTTCAAATTCTCATGGATCTGCAAGCCAACTTAAGTGTGAACAGAGAAAACACTGGAGGTATCACGCTTCCTGATTTAAGGCAGTAGTTTGAAAGTGTGATAATAAGACAGCATGGTACTGGGTTATAGTAGGTATGGAGACCCATGAAGCAGAGGTAACCCTAGGTATGCCAAGAAAGGCACCAAGAAAGGGCAGGGTAGAAAGGAAAATTACTTTTATTCACAGTGCTGGAAAAACTAGATTTCTACATGAAAAAAAAAGAAATGAAATTAGTTACCCTTTACCACACACAATCTTAGAAGACAATATTGGGAGAAAGTTCCTTGGGACTGGGCTTGGCAATGATATCTCTAAATAACACATCACAAGTTTGGGCCATAAAAGCAAAAATAAATAAATGGAACTGCATCAAGCTTAAAATAGTACAATGAGAGGGGAGCAACAATATGAAAATAATTTCCTCTGCAGAATAGGAAAAATTGCAAATCAACCCATATATGTAATAAGGGATTAATATCCAACATATATAAATAATTCAGACAACTCAATAGCAGAAGAAAAAAAAAACTTGACTTAAAATTGAGTAAAGGTTTTGACCAGAAATTCCGCTAAAGAGGACATCCAAATGGACACAATATATATGAAATTATATTCATCATCAGTATCATTAGGGAAATATGAGTGAGATTGAGCTTTCTGATAAGATGAACTGTTTGTTACAAATAGTAATGAGTGCTGGATAATGGATATACAAAGAAGATATTCTCTGTGTTGTTAGTGGGAAGCAGACAGCCTGGCAGAAAAGTATGGAGGTCCCTAAACAAATTAAAATTACATTACAGAATTACCACAGCACACCTCAATCTCTCTTGTGCATGTATAGATGCATACATACATATATGTGTATATATACTTCCATTTCCAAAATAAATGAAATCTTTACTTTGGAAAGATGGCTGCATTTCCATATTCACTACAGCATTATTCACAACAGCCAAAATATGAAACATCCAGTCTCCTTCAATGGAAAAGCATGTAAGAAATTATAATATACAATTCTACACATACACAATTATATACAGCAATACAGAGATGTCATGCAACCTTAAAACAGGAGACCTTGGCATTTTAATGACACGGATAAACCTGGAGGGCATTATGCTAAGCAAAACAAGCTATACAAAAAAGGGGAAATACCACATGTTCTCCACTAAATATTTAGTCATTTTAAAAAACACTGAAATGCACAGAGATTAAGAATAGTACAGTGGTTTCCAGGGTCAGCATGGGGGTGGGGATATAGAGATGTAGGTCAAAGGTCTTAAAGTTTATAAGGTATCATATGCACAAAGTAAAAAAAGAGAGTGATGATTGTAACTAATAATAACTGATTTAATATTTTTGTTGGAAGAGTACATTGTAGGTACTCTTCACATACACACACACACACACACACACACACACACTCCACTAGCTTCTATTCTTCTAGCTCAGTTTCTCTCATATACCACAAAAGGGACGGCCTATTCTTGTTTTCATTGAAGTTATTGACCTACCTCAAGGACTTGTCGATACCAGGACTACATGAGTGCCCAAAACACATAGCCAGGTGATCTGGATTATGCTGGAATTGAGGTCTTGGTACTTTGAAGAATTCCAGCAATATTTGCCTAGCCTAGTGATAAGTGCTTGGTGATAACTTCTTGGCAAAGAGGGTGGAACTCAAGGCTCCTTTATCTCAGAACCCAGTCACCAGGGACTAGAGAATGGCATGCTCTGAAGGAGATCCCCAACCTTCAGAGCATGCTGTTCTGGAAATGAGGTGTTGACTCCAGGTCAAAGGTCAGAAAGGCCTGCAGCTAGAAGAGGAGAGCTGGACACATCTGTTGGTTTCTCAATTGTCGACAGACTTAGTCTAACACAGACTAGCCACACTGCTTTGTGGAAGAGAAGGGCTGTGAGAGAGTCAAAATCGTCCCAAAGCTGCTCATAAAAAAGCAAATATAAAAATGGGCATTTTTCAGACATTTAATTATTTTTAAATAAACTTTGTCTTTTGATGATTTTATACATGTATATAATGTGTCTGGTCATTGTTCCCTTGCCCACCCCAGACTCTCCATCTGTCAGAAATCATTCTTTCCTGTATGTCTTTCCTTCTTATTCATTACTTTTGGTTTGGCTTTGTGTCCTACAAAGTTAAACTAAGCCATCTGTGTGGCTCTTGACTTGGAACTAAAGCCTGGTGGGCTTACCACTCCAGTAGATCCACCGCTAGATACTAGCCCTCTCTCTTTTCCAAAATCTGAAAATGGTGGGAAATGGTAGGATCTGGGAGCCTCTTTCCATGGCTGACTGCTGGGTGAACCCAATGCCAGTAGGTCATTACAACTGCTGTGAGATTGTGATTGCTATGACTGTGTTGTTCTTAGAAGATGGTATTGGATAGCCCTTCCCCCATCTTACATTCTTCCCACCCCACTTCCATGATGTTCCCCGAACCTTAAGAAAATGGCATAATATATCTTGTTTAGAGTTCAGCCTCAACTGTCCTATTGACAGAATCTTGTGCAGATCTGAGTCTTTCTATTCACCTTTATTCACCGAAAGGAGGGTGGTTTCTGATTATAGCTGAGAATAGCCTTTCTCTGTGGGTGTGAATGTATTTGGAAGGTCTGATGCTATCTCAGTTCAGGTAACCATCAGTATTAGGCATCCCTGCCCCGAGATCCAGAGGACAGAGAGTATGGTGATTCAGGGAGCACAGGGCAGAACAGGAACAATTCCCAGCTGAGCTCCATCGTTCTTCCTAGTGAAGGTTAATGTGAAAGGGGAAAATAAATATAAGAAGGGCACCCTGGAGCACCAAGGAAACATGGTACCAGCCAAGTACTCAGGAGAGTTAGTGTCTTCTTATGCTAGGATGATTTCCTTCCTATACCTCCTCCTCTGGCAATAAATACCTGAACGCTTCATTTTCCCATCTAAAAGGGTATTATTGCATCTTCTTCTCAGTCCTCCAGTCATTTACATTAGGGAAAAATTAAAACTTATACAAAAAGAAATGAGCTTTAGTGTTTATTGCTGACTATCTGCCCCTGGCTTTCCAGCAGGGCTCTAGAAGGCGGAGGTTATAAAATGCAGCATCATTCCCATTTGCCAGACCCAGGGTTAGGTACGAAATGAGAGTTCTGGTGTTTGTTGGACAGTCTATGTTTGGGACTCATTCAAGGCCCTGTCTATATTTTCTTGTTTGCAACAGACCTGGATACCAGATGGGAATCAAAACTTGACACCTGGAGCTCTGTGTTTGAGCATAAACTCTGCTGACATCTCCACAAAGATACTCATCAGTCTCCTCATTTGTAAGATGGGAGGGGTAATGTCACATAGTGTGGCTGCTTGGGTAGAGTGAGCCTGGCTGGGAACACAGTGGATGAAGGGGAAGGCGAGCCCCTGGCCCAGGTTGGATGTTCCTACTCAGGATTTGCAAAGCTGTGCTCAGGACAAGACACTTAAATTGTCACAGCAGAGGGTAATGCTTTTTTGTCCAATATTCCAATGTCTGCTTCTTTGAGTTTCAAAATATAGAATCTGCAGCTTCCCTTCTCAGCACTAATCTGTACTGGGCCTGTCTGAGCTCATCCAATGTAACACACATAGATGCCCCTCGGGAGAATCTACAGCAGCCACTGCCCATGTCACTATTGCTGACTTTGTTCTGCCCATATCACGAAAACAACGATCCAAGAGTCTTCTTGTACTTGATGGAGAATTCTCTCAGCACCCAGTTCTTGGGAGTACGTGCTCCAGGAAGGGCTGACCTGGCTCTCAGCTGCTTATTAGTTCACTAACTGGAATACTTGTGGTTCTTCTGGCCAAACCTCCAGAGACACAGCATTAAAGCCTTAAAAGAATACAAGTAAACAAACAACAAAAACAGCATATGACTATGTAGTCCAGGCTAGCCTTGAGTTCACAATGTACCCGAGCCTGGCCTCCAGCTCACTATGCCTCCTAAGATGGCTTGAACTGATGGCAATCCCCCTGCCTCAGCCTCCCAAGTGCTAAGATTACAAGTGTGTGCCCCCCATGTCTGGCTCATTAAAATCTTCTGGTTAGTTACTGGTAGTTCAGAGGTTGAGGCCTGTGGGTACAGAGGGCCCAAAACTGAGGGTCTGGAGCCTGTCTGCCGCCGGCTTCTAGGTCTACCTCCTTGTCCATTAGCATCAGATTGGCATTTCCATGTGAACGAGCCAGGAAAAGAAGTATTTTCTGAGGTTGATGGGCTTTTCATTCACTTCTTTTCTTTAAAATTTGGACCAGAAACTCTAGTCCTTTCAGCCTCTGCCCCTTACTGGAATTCTTCTGGTACACATTGCTGCTAATGGGACCATGGGCCCTGCCAACCTAATGGAATAACAGGTCCGTGGGGCATCAGTGGCCTAATGAGGAGCCCTGAATGGAAATGGGAACCCAGCCTGCACTGAAAATGCTCAGTTCTCTGTCATTGTCCCTTTCTTTTGCTTCTTGGGTCCCTGAGTCCAGTGCCAGCAGAAGGTGACCTGCCAAACTGATACCCCATGTAGCTCAGGGAAGGGTACCCAGATGGCATCCAGAGCACACTCTAAACCCGTTTCCTCTCAATTCCACCTCTGCCAAGGCACAGCAAGTAAGCCCGGGAACTGCATGGCCGTGATTGGGCAGAATAAAGAATCTGAGTGGTGGCTGGAAGACTGTCATTAAGTCCTTTCAACTTCCAACCAGAGACTGGAAGCTTTTTCAGTGTCTTTGGTGGAAAAAGAACAGGTACAGGGAAAACAAGGGTCCCAAACCCAGGAGGCATGAGCGAGGGTCAGCCCCAGGCAGGCTGGCTCAGGAGCTGGAATAATGCTGTTCAGAGTCTCAGCTGCTTTCCTGTAAGGTAAAGGAGGTAACATATATAGATATAACCTATTCCCCAAGCTTCTTGGAAAACTTTGTGTCACACTGGGAAGCATGTGTCATCTAGGGCTCACTCAATGTCAAGGATTACTAAAGGATTAGGAGCCTTTTAAGAGGGCCCAGCTAGGGATTACAGGCATACACTCTCTTGCAGACCAGCCAAACTCCATTCCCAGCACCCAGGTCAGGTAGCATACAACACATACACATAATTAAAAATAAAAATAAATCTTTAAAAAAGGTTTTCAAGTCAAATAAGCTAATGGCATCTGGAGGTGGCAAGGCTAACACACAGGCTAGGTGAGCATGAGAATGGGGAGCCTCCGAACCTGCAAGACTCGCCCCATAGTAAAAGACATTTGCTTGAAGCAAAGTGAAGGAAGCAACTTCTCTGAGGCTGCTAAAGAGCTGCTGAGCAAGGAGTCACTGGAGTGAAAGCCAGAGAAGGCAGGAGAACTGTAGAGACCCTGGGCAGGCTTCGTCAGAGGATGCTGTTCTGTGTTCACCAAATCATGCTCTCATTTGCATGTCCTCATTTGCACGGAGACTCTGTACAGGGGCGATTGTGTAGATGAAACAGTTGCAGCTGCAATTTGCTTTTTAAAAAGAGAACATTTTTCAGAGCACGTTTCTGCACGCCTTTAATCTCAGCACTTGGGAGGCAGAGGCAGGCAGATCTTTGACTTGTCTACGGAGTGAGATCCAGGATAGCTGATGCTACACAGAGAAACCCAGTCTCAAAAAATAACAACAACAATAAGTACATATTTTAAAAACAATAATGTTGAATGAATCAGTCTTCTGTGTCTGATTCATGTATGTTCCATCTTGGGTCTAACTTGAGGTACTGGTTGCAATTTAGTTTCTAGATCAAGAAGGCTAAGAGTGTACCTACCGAAGTTGCCAAGGCTATATTAATTCATGGTACCATTTCCGGGCAACAAGTTAGCATTCCGTGAATAATCTTGCTTCTAAATGACAATAGATTTGCCAGTCTAAAAAGCTGCCCTGAGGCCTGGGAAGATGGTTCAGTCAATATAGTACTGACTGTAAAAACACAAGGACCTGAGTCTGGTTCCAAGAACCCATATTGAACATGTCTTCTTCCAACAGTCTGGCTTCTATAGTACCAGAAAGTGCTATGTAAACTGCAAACAGAGGGAAGCAATTGATAGGGCTGCCCAGCTGTGATGTCAATGAACTATAACCATGGCCAGTCCAGCAAATACTCATGTCTCCTCAGTGGTAACCAACAGCTGTCTAATTGGATGTAAGAGTCAGTGGGAGGAAAATCAGAGCTCTTACTAAAAACCTAGCCAACTTCCCTGCGTTAGAGAGGTCAAAGATCTTGGAGGACAACCGCCACAACATCTCTAGATTGGTAGGACCCCAAACTGCATTCTAAAACTCGGCCTTATAACCACACATAAGTGTAGTTTAGCTCTCACTCCTTATCTAAGAAGCCGCTCTTTATGACAAATAGAGACACTACACTGACAGGAATCCATAGCAGATAATAATGCAGAGACCAATGGATCACATTGAGTCCAGTCCCACTGGAGAGATCAACACAACTCCTGCATCCAAGGCTCATGAGAGAGGACAGAAATATTATAAAGCCTCGAGAACCAGAAAATCTGAAATGACAAAGAAGCTGCACCTGTGATACCTCAACAACATGGCTGCCTGAACAAGACTTGAAGGAGGAAATTTTTCGGGTTCCCACCCCTAGACAAAGTACTGCAGGAGACTAGTGACTGCTGGCAGTGAGAGAATAAGAATCCTCCAGGGATGAGCTTCTTAATTGGTTATGCAATATAAGCAGTCAACTCTGAAAGCATATACATCAAAGCCCCACTAAAGTGACCCATTAGGTTTTATTTAATTTATGTATGTATATGTAACAATAATAATCAAAACGAGATCATCAAGTTGAGAGGGAGCAGAGAGAATGGAAAAAAAATATGAGGAATTGGAGGAGTTATGTAATTATATTTTAATTTTAAAATTTTATTTTAAAAAAACAGAACAAAGCCAAACAACACACAAAAAGCAGGAGGTGGCTGTGCATGCTGGGGAATCCTGCTGGGAAGAGGAGACAGGCAGATCCCTGGTGGTCCCTAACCAGCCAGCCTAGACCAGTAGGTAAGCCCCAGCCTGGTGAACAAACCTGTCTTAAAAATAAGACAAATGTCGCTCACAAAGGGTGACACCCAAGATTGTCCTCTGGCCTTGAAATGTGCATGCACACACGTACACACACATCTTCACACAGGGAAACGCACAAATGTTTTTTAAATAATAATAATAATGTAAAGGTGCCCTGGATGAAGTTTACAATTGGGGTAGGTAAAGAGAGAGAGATTTCACAAGGGCTTACTGATGGATATCAAATAAGAAGAGACTGCAGAGGAAGTCGGGAGTCAATGAAATCTTCAAACCAAGACCTAGTTAAGTTGGAGGGCGTAAGGAAGAGGGTGCTTGGCTGACCATAGTTGGTGGCAGAGGGAGTGTGGGGGGTGAGAGGTTGTAGCACAGGCATAAGGCAGCCAGGACCTCTAATTGTCACTAATAAACACTAACATCCTTTCCTTCTTAGATGGCAACATTTTAGAATCTTTTCTCAACTCAGAGCATCACCGAGCCATTCCAGAATGGCTTGGCAGTCACAATACATCATCTTGGAGCTGACAAGTAAGCGAACGACTCACTCCTCGGTTGGCTGTTTATTGTACCCTCAGGCAAGTTCATTTTGACAGGGGTGGAAGAGGGGCAGCTGTTAGCATCACGTATCCAATAGCAACCACAATAGAACACCTACAATTAAGAAATTCACCAGGTGTGTTTTGTGACGATAATTTCCTGTCTCAACTGCAGAGAAGAGGGGGGAAATGTTAACTCTGAACTAAGCAGAAGCTAACCGTAAACTCAACTTTGTAGACATCGTTACCATTTTTCTTCTTTTTTTTTTTTCTAATTAAAAAACAAAGGCCTTCCCCCCCCCCCCGTGTATCCCTTGCTCACCCAGCCTTCCCCATTCCCAATCCCTCCCAGTCTGCCTTCAACCTCCCCCCACCCCACCCCCGACCCCTTCCCCCAAAAAAGGCAGGAAGTCCCAAGGTGGGTCAGGTCAGCATGGTGCATCCACTCCAGGCAGGTCCGAATTTCTCATCCCAATATCAAGGCTGGGTCAGGCACTCCTCTGCAGGGAATGGGTTCAAGGTGCCAGCCCTTTTACAAGAACACAGTCTGATCCCACCTTTTTGAGACCTAGTTTTCTTTGTAAGTTTAAGACTCAGTAAGCGTTATGGCTCTATCAGGCCACAGTGACTTCTCCCGCTGTCCCCAAACACATTCCCACTGTATCCCATTGTCTGTGTTCCTCTAAACTAGACAAGAAGACCTTGGCGTCTGCCATAAATCCCTGATGAGAAAAAAAATGTCCCCAGGCTTTTCTGTCTGATTACTATGGTTTATGTCATTTGTGATGACAGATGTCAAGCCCGGCACAGATAACTTCAGCACAAAATTGGCTCCAACCAAGGCTACTCAGTATGGAAGAATTATGAGAAAATCCAGGGTGGAACTGTGACAGTGTGGCAATGGTCTCTGGGTGAGAATGAGGGGTTCTCATAGAGAAGGACCCCCAAGTTCCTCTGCAGTAACCAGAATCAAACTTGAATGATGTCAAACTGCTCCATTGCTCCTAAGTCCAAGCTAGGCTTCCTGTGGATCCCAATTTGAAGCTTTATACTGGTCAGCTGGGCTGGTCCAGGGTAGCTGAGAAGCTGCCATGTCCTGGGCACACTGCCTTACCTCCCTGTGGACGCCAACCATGAACGTCTACCACTCAACATCACCGGGGTTTCCTTATGGCCTGACAGCCCTAACTAATCTGCCACTTGCTGAGAAATTCAGAGCAGTCAGGCATTTCAGAACACTGCATGAAAACTGGAAACATGAGATGCAAAACACATGCAAAATCTTAGACCTTGTCTAAGTTGGACATTTGAAAATGAAATAAAATCATGAGAAAGTTATAAATATTGAGATACTCAGAAAGAAACATTTATAAATCACAGTATTCCAAACAAAATTATTTGGTGTTTCACTATGTGGAGAAACAAATAAATTACATAAGGACAACATGAGAATAAGGCATCCATTAAAGTGTCCTCTGAAACGTCCGTTTCCCTATGACCCCCTTCCCGCCTATCCTGGGACACCTTGTTCAGACTCTAGATGCTTTACTCCTGTTACTTACATTGAGGGTATAAAGTTTGCTCCCTAAGATTCTAGTCTGAGTACTCTGATTGGTTCTGTGTACTAGAAAAAGATCAACTGCCCTTTGTAACTATGTTCATGCTGCTTCTTTGCCTAAACTTCCTTTGTAGTCCCATTTCCTATGATGCCTCCTTTATAATCCTCCCCAGAGGGACCAGGAACTATTTCACCCAGCCTTTTCCTCTTCCACACATCCCCTCTGCCCTCTCATGCAGAGTCATTGATTGTGGCCACATCTCTAGCTCACTCCTTGGCACAGGGTTCCCACTCATTGGGCCAATACCTTTCTATCTAAAAACTGGTACATGGAGCCTTTCCTGAACACACTGGCCCTCACTGACCTCCTCTCCAGGAATGACACAATCTTAGAAGCTGTAGTTCACAAATCTAGTGTCACACAGGGCCACTGCCTCTCTCTAGGGCTAAGAGAGAGGAGAATTAGGCTAGATAGTAAACTACTTGATTTTGTATATGTGAAAACCATGTTTTTGTTACCATTGAATAAATATCCAGAATGGTACCTACTAGGCCAGAGTCGGCTTTAGACAACAAAGCTGGATTGGGACTCTTATTTTAGAAAAAAAAAGAAACAAAAAGGATGTCATTTTAGCCTCCAACAGTAGACACCAAGCCTGAGAACTAAAATCCAGTGAGACAGTATTCATACTGATGCAACCGACTATCAATAGGATTTGTAACAAAAGCACAGATGAAACCAGGTGTGGTGGTTTACACCTACAACCATAGCAACTGGGAGGCTGAGACAGGAAGATTGCTTCAAGTCTGAGGCCACTGTGGGCTCCAGGCTACATTGCCATTAGGAAGCAAGATTCCCAGGAGCCATACATTATGAATCACTGAGCTAAAATAATAATAATAGTAATATTGACTGAGCTGGGATCCTGGCCTTTCCTGGCCCTACCCCTCAATTCCTGGGTGGCTTCAGTCTCTAAATTTGGATTACCCCATCTGCAAACAATGCACCTTAGATTAGGGGCTTGGAGATTTTCTAGCACTGAAATCCAGTTCAATTTGTGATGTCCACTGTGTGATAGACACTGGAGTATGGTCAAACTCTCAGTGGCCAGCCCTTCCTTAAAGAAAAGTGAGTCCTTCCCCGGCCCCACCCCTGCCAGTAGCCATCTATTGTAGAGAGCTAAACTTCTGCTTCCTTATCACAGTTTTTAATTTTTAAGAGTTCTCTTTGATGGCTTCCTGGATTTATTTTTTTGAGACAGAGTCTCTCTCTGTAGCCGGGCTATCCCGAAAGTCACTATGTCAACTGACCATGCTGACCTTGAATTTACAGAGACCTACCTACCTACCTCTGCTTCTAAAGTGCTGAAATTTAAAGAGCTGGCTCTATAACTTTCTATAATATTCTAATGTCTGCTATTTTGCTTTGAATAATTTCTCATTAAGTTCAAAGAAACATGAAGCTGTCTTAGAGAGCAGCATAGGCCATCGTCTACTTCAGAATGCTTCTGCCCTTCTGTCCTCAGTGGTTGCTTCCCATCCTACTAGGAAGGGGCTTCAGGTCACACAGGGGAAGGCCTGACTTCCCCTTAGTCCACCCTTAGCATTAGTGTAATTGTGTTTCCAAACCCAGGCTCATTTCTGTAGCATCTGACTGGCAGATGTTTGATTCCTCTGTACTTGCTTCTTTTCAACTGGCTAACCTTGCAGTCGAACTCAGTCTGTGTTTTGCCACTTTCATTCCTAGGGGCTGTTGAGTATTTTGGCCCATGGAACGCATCCTTGAGCTGGGTCTGGCTGGGTCTGTCCAAGTGAATTCTCCTGATTCCCTGCTAATCTCAGCTCCAACTTCTCACCCTTCTTCCAGTGACACATTGTCTTAGGAGGGTTTCTATTGCTGGAACAAAACACCATAGGCAAAAAGCAAGTTGAGGAGGAAGGGATTTATTTAGCTTCCACTTCCGTATTGCTGTTCACCAGGATGTGAGGACAGGAGCTCAGACAGAGCAGGAACCCGGAAACAGGAGGCCTTGGAGAGGTGCTGCCTACTGGCTTGCTCATCCTGCTTTCCCAGGACCAGCAGCTCCAGATGGCCCCACCCACAATGGGCTGTGCCACACCCCCATTGATCACTAATGGAGAAAATGTCTTACATCTGGATTCAGGGAGGCATTTCCTCAACTGAAGGTCCTTCCTCTCTGATGACTCCAGTTTGTGTCCAATTGACACAAAGCCAGCCTGTGTACACACTAAGCCCCTCTATGAACTATGATGCCCATAGGGACGTTAATATTCCATAAATGTCTCAGAGAATAGAGTGGCTGGATGACTTGACTATCTCAATGGAAATTTTGTGAAATTCAGAACATTTTTCTCTAAGTTTCTGTTTAGAAACTGCATTACTTTTCCATTGCTTCCGATGAAACATCATGACCCAAAGTGACTTACAGAAGGAGTTGGTTTTGGTTTCCAGTTCCAGATGGATATGAGTCCATCACCATAGGGAGGAACCACAGTAGGTAAGCATGGCCATAAGGGATGAAAGAGCAGAGCACTCACATCACCCATGGCAAGCAGGAAGTGCAGAGAACAACTGGAAGTGGCACCAGCTTTTCATCAAAGCTCATCCCCAGTGACATACTTCCTCCATCAAAGCTGCATCACCTCAGCCCTCCCAAACAGTACATCAACTTGGACCCAAGTGCTCAAATGCCAGAAACTAGAGAGACATTTCTCATCCAAACCACCACAGCATCTTTCAAACCCATTCTAATCATAATATCCTAGAGGGCATGAGTTGCCTACCCCTCAAGCTAATGAAGTCTGTCTCATAAGTAACCACCAGGCCAGCTTCTTAGGTAGGCTGGTAAGCCATATGTGAGACACTGAGTGTGAACATACACTGAGATGATCTTAATGAAAGCATACCAGGTCCCCTGCTAATGGAGATTCTGTGACCCAAAGTTCTTAAACCTGAGTCTGGGCTCAAAGTGGGTACTCTGGTATTCTGGTGAAGTGATACTGTGGGCCAGGAATGCCTACCATAGTAAACTCAGGGGTGGGCAGCTCGGGCCTGGGCAAAGTGGTAGAAGAATGTGTGAGCTCCAAGGAGGCTCAATCAAAGCATGGTGGCCTTTCCTCATTTCTCCAACATAATAAGACCTCATCACTGAGCAAGCAATTTTCTTTATAAAAATAAATCTGAACAAGAAAAATTAGTGAAACATTCATAAGTAATGAGTTTAGTATCAGCTAATGTTAGTGAACAGTAAACAGAGCAGAACCCACTCTGAAGATGAAGAAAACTCTGCTAACAATAAAGGCACGAGGCCAACAAAGACCTTTGTGGTGATATGTTACAGAGTTAATAAAACCTGAAATATCAAGAGATCCACACACAGTCAAAACCTAGGCAGACAGCTCAGGAATTTCTTGACCCTAGAGTACAAGGACAAACAGCTGAGATTCAATCACACATACCTTTAATCCCAGCACAGAGAAAGCCAGGAGTAGTGACCTATGCCCTTAATCCCATAACTCCAGAAACAGAACTTTCTGTGTTTCTGTGAGTTCAACGCTGACTACCAAATAGAGTAGCTCCCGCCTTTAATTCTAACCTGGATGGGATACAGCTGGCAAGAAAGCAGTGTAGGAAAACAGCAGAGGCAGAAGACTAGGAGAGGCTGAGGGAGTTGGAAGATAGCTGGATGAGATTAACTGTGGCCTTTCCCCCATATCAGGCTCTGGAGTTTCTTTCAGTACAACCAGAATTAGTGCAACAGACCTCTGCTTCCTCTGCCCTGGGCCCCTTCTCATCCAAGACATCCTGACTTCCTTGTTCCCTGCAGGGATGAGTCAGAACTCCTGGGTCTGCTGTTAGCGCGCGCGCACACGCATGCTCTTAAGATTATTGTATGGGAGCCATCTCTTAGGATACAGTCTGGTGATCATGTGTTACGGAATATTAGTTTAAGGTGTGTTACAATCGTTTAGGCTGTGGAATAGTTGTTTAATGATGCAAAGATGTGTTGCATTTGTTTAACTTGAAAAGCTGTGTTACTTTGCCTGCCTAAATTACCTGATTGGTCAAATAAAGAGCTGAACAGCCAATGGCTAGGCAGGAGAGAGAAATAGATGGGGCTGGCATGCAGAGAAAATTAATAGGAGGCTCAGAGGGGGGGAGGAAGGGAGAGAGACAGAGGATTGAGAGGAGGGCACTAGAGACCAGCCACAAAGCCACACAGCCAGCCATGAATAAGAAGGACAGAAAGATGTGCAGAATAATAAGAGAGAAAAAGCCCAAAGACAAAACATAGTTAAAAAGAAACAGGATCATTTAAGTTAGAAAAGCTGGCTAGAAATGAGCCAAGCTAAGGCCCAGCATTCATAAGTAAGAATAAGTCTCCATGTATTCATTTGAGAGCTGGGTGGTCAGCCCCCAAAGGGTAAAAAAATCCAACTACAGTCATGTGCTTCTATACCATGGTGAATATGATGCCATGCTTTAAGAGACCCAAGCGAGGCTCAAAGAAGCAGTAATTGAGTTGTCAGAATTCATGCTTTCATGAAGCCAGGGGCCTTTACCCTCCAGGAGAGAATAAGGTTATTCAGATCAGAACCCCTGTCAGCTTCTCTGAACCCTGGGTTTGAGCTTTCTTTCTCCTTGGAGTTGAAAATCCCAAGTCAAATCATACTTGTCTCAACCTTGTGCACTACAGCCTAGTCTTTGGCACCTTATAAATGGACCTCTTAATATTGCTCTTGATATATTGAGAGTTGGAAAGAAAAACAAAAACTTTATCTCTGAATAAATCTTGGCTTTTGAGATAAATTTCTTTCCATGAACCCAGTACAGTTTGAAGCAGAAGACTGGCCACTATCTCTTTCATCCCGAGTCATTTCCTCTCAGGCATTGGTGCCCATCTCTGGAATACTGACAGGATTCCTGTAACAATTAAGGGCAAGACTTGTATGGAAACGTGTATGACCGGCTGGTTTTGAAGTAATGTTTACCCATTGCTGCCTGTATCAACTGTAGCTAAATCTATCTCAGATGTGCAAGGGTTTTTAACAAGACAAAGTTTATTTCTTTTCTCTGTATTGGTACAGAAGTTGGTAGTCTAGGATCCATGGCTGACACTAGCATCTTTAAATGTCGTAAGTCCAGTCATAAAGCCCAGAGGAAGAAAGCCCCTTCTCTATTATCTTCCAGTGAAATAGAAAAGGTGATGGAGAAATGCCTATCCAGCTAATTCCTTCAAAGGCAAGACAAGGAGTCTTCAGCCGGATTGAAAACTGTTCTGTTAATATTTCCTTCCTACACTATAGTTAGGAACCCAAACGAACATCAATTATAGAACTTTTCTAAATGGTACAAAACACAAATTTAGTAATTTTACTGAAGTATCTACTTCCAATACCTTGTATTAAATACTTAATAAGAAACATCGTGAGGGACAAAGGGTTTGTGCTGGCTGACAGTTCAGGGGAACAAAGCCCACTGCAGCAGGTAAGGTAGTCTGCAGGAGAGTAGAGCAGTCTTGATATTCACAGTCAGACAGCAAAGATGACAGGGAGTGGGGTTTCGATAAGAAACTGCTTGAGACCAAGTGTTCAAACACATAAGCATTCAAGATAACAATGTCACATACCAAGTTTTAATTGCTTTTTCAAAACCAAAAAGAAATCTGCAATTTAAGGGATTCAAGAATGCATATAAAACCTGAGGAATCTTCGACCCATGAAAAATCAAATCTGTAATAATCTTCCAAGAAAACCCCAGTCCACAATTGGTCCATCAGGAAGTTTAACCAAAAATTCCAAGGATCAATCATTGTTTTCTGAACAGTTATGCAAACTAGAAAACAATGTTTAGACAGCCAATGTAGAAAAAATTCTTGCCAGGAACAGCATATGCAGGGATAGAAAAATAATAAATTGGGGCTCAGGGAATTTATTGGATGAAGTGAGAAGATACAGTTGAAAACTCAGAGAGATGAAGCCAGGGAATTCTGTTTTATAAGTAATTACGTCCTAATCTACAAGGACAGATAAGACCACTGTTTTCTAACAGTGAGAGCTTGTGCTGTTGAGGAGATCTGGTTTTTATTCATTGTGTGTGTGTATGTGTGTGTGTGTGTGTGAGAGAGAGAGAGAGAGAGAGAGAAAGCATCAATTTTTGCTGATGTCTTAGAAACTAGGAAGTTCCAACCACCTCTACAAGTGCCTTTAATTGCATTCACCACATCATAACCCCACCCATGCTCCGATGAGCCGAATGCAAACTGTTCCCTGCCCCATCCACACTTGAACCAGGTATTATTATGATAATAACAACTAATGTTCATTGAACATTCTTCCAGACACTATACTCAGTCCTTGGCATGAATTACCTCAATCAACCCTCACAGTAACTCTGTGAAGCTAATGCTATAATCCACCTGTTTATTGATGCTGAGAAGTAAACCGGGAAGTGATCGGGTGGCTTGCTCAATACCATTGAGCTACTAAGTAGCAAAGACAAGGCTTGAATTTCCAGCTCTCTGACTGTAGCACCTGTGCTCTGGCCTGCCATAGTCCCCGGTTCTTAGCAGATATACCAATTAATCATTGCGTTCCCTTTCATGTAGGTAAGGATAAGTATTACAGCCTCTTTTTTTTACCTCCCTTGTGTCGGGCGACACACTTACTGATCTCCTCTCAGACAGTCTTGGGTTCTGACTCAACACTACAGGCTGCATGGGTGATGTCTAATGCTGCCTTTCCATCACAGACTACATTCACATATATTTACTTGATGCTTGTATGTTGTAAGATTCCCCTAGTTTCCCTTCCCAGGCTGAGCCTCATCAATTTTGTTGCTACCAAAAAAAAAAAACCTACAGAAGATCCAAGTCATCCACAAGCTGTCAATATGAATTTAGCATCTATGAAGAATGACTTTGAGGGGAAATTGCAGAATTGACTCCAGAAAGAAGCTATGGCTCTGTGCTCTGGATATCTGGATATCTTGAATTAATGCAAAGTTAGAAACATAACTGAAGAAGCATTGAGTTGATTTAGATTTTGGAAAGATGAATGTATTCTGGGCTTTTATCTACAGTACATTAAAGGCATCCCATCTTTCATACAAAGCGCATTTATAGATGGAGCCCTTCCTGGAAGGCTATTCCACACGGCCTTTCCTTTCACACCCCGCCCCCAAATCCACAGCAGTCACAGTCACTTGTCACTAAGTGTTTGAATGGTGTAGAGGTTTGGGGTAGGCAAGAATGGAAAACGGTAAGTTCGGTGTCGAGATGACGGGAGGGTACTGATGGAGCTCACCAGAGACTCACGGATGGGAGATACTGAAATGACTCACCCTGATTTAAGGCCAGAACTGAAAGGGCAGCAGGTCCTCAGGGCAGAGTTAAGGGCAGCACATTTCTCTGTCTCAGCACCAGAGCAGCAAGCAGGTAGAGAGAAAAGGCCAAGTCCAGAGCCTGGGAGGTTTGGGTAACACAAATTTTGGAAGCTGTGCTAGCATAGACTAGAAGTACAACTCTAAGATGTGAAGGCCAGACGCCGGTGCCAAGAAAAATGATGGCAGGGTTAAGCAGGGTATTATCCTAGCTGCTCAAAGAGTATCTATAGCCAGACATGATATCTTACCTATAATCCTAGCATTTAGAAAGCTGAGGCAAGAAAGATTATAAATTCAAGGCCAGCCTGGGCTACATAATGAGACTCTGTTTAAATAAAAAAAGGTGAGATGGGGTGAGGATGGGGATAGGTCTCCCTACAGAAGGTGCTAAAATAAGAGAAAATACAGCCTGTAGAAAACCCAGATACAGAGACTTGGCAATACTGGGTCTATAGAGGGGCAAGGAACTTAAAGAGAAATGTGGAGACCCAAGTTTTGCAACTCTAGCTCCTTGGAAGAACTGGCAATGGAATAGACCCTGAGAAACTGTGGATGCTCAGCATCCATACTTGTCTCCCTCCTAGGACTGGCTCTCCTGCTTCCACTGAAGGCTGCCATTTACTCTGGCGTGTATCCCACCTCTTCCAGGAAAACTTCAGTTTCCAGGCCTGTAAAGCAATCCATTTGTTGCTCATCTCATGGTCCATGCAGCCTAGTACAGTTGATTTTGTTGAATTGTCCCAAGACTTACCAAGGACCCCCTTATCTATAGATTCTACACTGAGCAGAAATCTTAAAGCCAAACACCATTTTTGTGTGTGTGTCTTATTTCATCATGAGAGTTGGCCGGTAGGTCAGAGCTAACTAAGGAAGACCCTATAGCTGGATTATTGGGATGAGAAGCGTTCTTTCCCCAAAGCCAAAATTCAAGTACTTCTGTGGTTAACTTGCCAATTTTCTTCCTCCATGATTCAGTTGCTTTTCATGCTTATGCATGTTTTGAATTAAATGGACAGAATGCTCATCTGAAAGCTAACATGCCTGTCCAGATGATTCTACAAAATAACACACTCTAGTGTTTATTATACCAGCACTGACCTGGTATTTCCCTCATCCAAACTGACACTTTATTTAAATTGCTGACACAGAAGAAAATCTACCTTAAGTACATTGAGCTTATAGCTAATGAATATTTTCGTGCAAATGGTTTATCTTACATGATCTGTGTCACAAGCATCATATTTGTGCTTAGAATCCTAATGATGATTGACATTTAGTAGGCCCGCCTCCATGTGTTTACTTCCTCCTTCCGGGTTTTGAGATCCATGCCGTGTTAGTTTCTTTCCTTGTTGCTAAAACAGAACACTGGAAGGAAATGGCAGAGCAAAGATTTTTGTGGCTCATGGCCACAGTCTACCATGGTCAGGAAGGTAGAGCAGTGAGTGGCTCTTGGGCCTTAGTGGCTCCGATTGTAAGATCTCAGTGAAACAGCAGACATACTGGGATCACGTAAGCTTTGCCCTTGAAGCCAGCTGGGACCCATGAACTGAAAGGTTCCAGAACCTTCCAAAACAGTGCTGGCGCCAGCAAAGGATTAAGTATTCAAATACATGAGCCAGTCAGGGACATTCTTCATTGGAACTATAACAAACTGTACCATGAAACAGGCGACAGGGACTGAAACCCCTTAACTAATAAACTATGTCTGTTGGCTATTTCTACTCCGTATCCCTTCCCTCTCCAGCCTCTTCATCTGGTGGCCCTGTATCTACTGACCCTTTCTCTCTGGTTCTGACCTTGACAACCCTCCTGCCTTGCAGCCACCTTAAGAAACCCTTCTCACTCACTCAAGCTCACCCTCAACACCTAAGGACAACATTCCCTCCGATTCATTGGGTTCCATAGATGGGAATTGGACTTAAAGCAGGAGCATCCTGATCAAAACCAGAAAGAGAAACTTATCTACATTCTCAACGAGGGTTCTCAGGCCAGCAAGGACCTTGCCACATGACTAGACTGCACTGATGTGTCCAAACATGGCCCTTGGGTGTGGGTACTGATTGGGGTTTCCTGGGAAGCATTGACTGCGTAGAAGCTCACATTGTGCTTCTCACACGGGCCAAACCAAGCCTTCTGGGTAGAAAGAGGGTCTCTCCAGATGACTCAGCAGGCAAAGGTCTTGCAGGCAAACTGGACCTCTGGACCCCACAAGGTAATAGGGGACAGCAAACTCCACAAAGCTGTCCTTTTACCTGCAAACACACCGTGGCATGCACATGCCTACACAAATAAATATATAATCAAAAAAATCAAGGAAGCAACAACAAAGATCAGTGGAATTTCATAATTTAAAAAAGAAAGAAAATCATGGGGAAGAGCTTCAGTTGAGAAGAGGAAATAGAAGGAACAGGAAGCCAGAACAGAATGGGAACAATACCGGGGTGCCTGGGTGAGCTAATGCAATTCCAGGCCAGCCAGGGATAAACAATGAGACCCCACCTTAATAAAATAAAATAAAAATTAAAAGTCCTCCATGAAAATATAAAGTGTTCCTAGATGATTGTCTACATACAAAACTGATTATTTCTATGAACATATTGAAATATTATAATTAATAAAATTAATATTGAATTATTTAAAATATTTTCTTATTATTTAATGGTCATTTTTAGATTCTGGGTTTTTAAAATACAGTGTTTCTGTATATTTCAAATAATGGGTTCGAAAATTGCATCAAGTGTCGCTTTTCAAACAGGATATATTACAAATTTAGAAATATGTAACCTTTGCTAATTTTTTGTTCATGAATAAAGTCTTGCCTTAAAAAAAGAGGCTTAAGAAACGTGGAAATATGGGTGCTGTGGAGACTCGGGTCTGCAAGCCCAGGTGGGTCCTGGCAAAGCTGGGTGGAGCGACTGAGACCCAGAAATGCTCAGCCAGGTGGATTAGCAGTGAGAGCCAGCAGGTGGCGCTAGAGTAGAGGCAGCGGGAAATGGTGATGGGAGTGACTGACGCCCTCCAGGAAGAGGGCGCTTCCCTTCCCTCCGCAGGTGAGGCAGGCCTTGAGTACTTCGGTCACATTCCTGCACATCCTTGTCTGAGTTGTAAACTAAAGCAGCATGATCTGCTGTCTGTCTCACAGAGACTCAGTTCCCCAGCTGGCTTCTGGTTGTCGTCTTAAATGAGTGGTTCTGGGTGGGACTGGGCACCTCTAGGTGTCACTGACCTGGGGGGACGGGTAGAGCCATTTGTGTCCCGTTTTATGTCTGAGTGAAAATTCTATACCGTGGCTCCATGTGTAAGAGCCTCACACTGAGCCTGGCACCAGGCACAGCCTTCCTTCACTCTGTTCATTTCACAGCTCAGCCCAGTACACACACACACACACACACACACACACACACACACACACTCCTTGGTTGTCCTGTGTCCCTCAAAAGTGAAGTTGTTGGCCCCGTAAAAGCCAGCAGCCCTGCTCTGGCCAGAGACCTTTTTGTCCTTCGGCTTTGTTGTTCCAAATTTCTCACTGTGAGGCCTCAGCAGTTGCCAGAGGCCACCCCAGGAGCTGGGACCTCAGTGCACAAACAGAGTATTATGCATCTGCCCTCTCTAAGGGGCAGCTAGTGCCCCACACCCACACAGCCTCCAACTGAGCAGCCACACACACACACACACACCCCACATACCACATATACACACCCCACACACACCCCCCACACACACACCACATATACACACCCCACACACACACATACACACCACATATACACACCACACACACACACTACACATACCACACCACACCTAACACACACCACACACATAACACACACCACACACACACATCACACATACATATCCACACACACATCACACATACATATATACACACACCACACATACACATAACACACACACACACACACACACACACACACACACACACACACACACACACACACACGGTGCCCCTCTTCCTCGTGTTTCTCATCCGCCCAGAAACAGCCTCACTGCTCCTTCCTGCCTGTCTAATCAGCTTCTTCGCCTCTGGGCCTCAGCGTCCGGCTTTGCAGGCCAGAGGTTTACAGTTGATCAGATTGTAGGGAACAGTATGTTTCTCCCCTGCCACAACTTGTTTTCCTCAGAGGCCAAGGCCAGCCAGCCGAGAGCTGTCTTCCTCCTTTTCCCGGCTGCACGTGGCCTAGCCTCTGCTGCTGCCTACAAAAGTCTGCAGAGCTGGCTTTCAGAGCCCAGGAGCTTCAGGAGAATGGCTGCTTATCTGCTTGGCCAGTGTGGGACAGACTGATGCTCAGGAGGACCGCCTGATGCGGGTGGTGCAGACCATGCAGCTCTGGCCAGATCTAACAGGTTTTGCTCTAGTGTTCAGCTGCTAGGTGTTCAGGACAGCCAGGCTGCCATGAACTTCTGGTTTCTTCAAGCAGTGCCCATCATGATTTTCAGTCTGCAGCCTGGTGCCTCTTCATTTTCTTTCCAACTGAGATTTGGAAAAAACCATGGAAAAGCTAGGACCAGAGAGAAGGCTCAGAGTTAGGAGCACTTGTTGGAGTTCATTGCCAGCAGCCGCAATGACACAAGTGTTATCTCCAGGGTTCCGGATGGGGTTCATTTCCTCTGCTAGTTAAAGAATTAAAAGGTGGGGGGGAAATCTCCAACAGGACTAGTACAGTTCAAGAAAGGCATGAATAAGGTTGGGCTAAGGAAATACACCACACATACCACACATACACACCACACTCATACCATATACACATCACACACACACCATATACACATCACACACATACACCACACACACACCACACACACCATATACACATCACACACACACCACACATATCACATACACCACACATACACACCACACACACACCATATACACATCACACACATTCACACCACACATATCACACACACCACACATACACACCACACACACACCATATACACATCACACACACCACACATACCACACACACCACACACACACACCACACACACACCACACACACACACCATATACACATCACACACACCACACATACACACCACACATACCACACACACCACACATACATACCACACATACCACACACACACACCACACACACACACCATATACACATCACGCACACACCACACATACATACCACACACACCACACACACACCATATACACATCACACACACTCACACCGCACATACCACACACACCACACATACATCATACACACCACACATGGAGCAGACACACAGAAAGAGGATGCTTCTCTTTGTGGTGGCAGATCTCAAGCACCAGAAAGATCCAATCCCTTCTGGAGGACCCAGGATTTTAAGTATCTGAGGGATCCTCCTCCCCTCATCTAGGGTTGGTCAGTTGGAAGAAAGCCTGGATGGCTGACTGGCCTACAGCCATTGTGTAAATGTGTCTTCACCTGGCCTTGAATTTACTGAGTCTGTCCGTCAACAGAGGGCCTACTAGCAGAACGAAATACCCACAAGGCCTTTGTTTTAAACTGCTAGGCTTTTGTCTTTGGTTGGGAGGGTAAAGAAGAACCTGGGTGGCTCAGAAGTTCACCATCTTTTAATACCTGGTCACGGCCCATCTCCCTGTCTATCTGCCTACGGGAGACTAACTCACAGTTCCTCACAACCATCCCTGTAACTTCAGTCTTGAGGATCTGGTGCTTTCTTTCTTCTGCCGTCTGTGGACACCAGCATGAACATGGCACACATACATACACGTGAGCAAAACCGCTCATACACATAGAATACATTAAATAAATCAAAAGGAAAATTTTTAGATGGAAAAGCAGTGATAAGTGTAAGTTGTACATGCAAATGAATATTTTTTTAAATGTCTATTGAACTTCCTGGTGTTACTAGGAAAGCTGGGGGGAGTCTTTCATTGAGTTCTAGTCTCATCAATAACAACAAAACTTTTTCAACCGACTCGGTAAAGTTTGAAGGCAATTTTAAGAGCATTAGAGAAAACAAGAGTAGGCGCACATCGAGTCCTGGTGACTGTGGAGGAAGGATATGGAAGAGAGGTTTTTGAGCACCAGAGAAAACATGCTTAGATCCCGCATCCAAAAGAGAGATAAAAGGAGAGGCCAGCTTGGCAGTTCCCACAGTGACCACTAGGAGGTGTGGTTTTAGGGACAAAAAAGCACATTATCTCATTAAAGGGTAATTATTCCTCCCATTTCTTAGGTGGTTTTCCCAAGGCACGGTCTTTCTAGCTAGCTGACTGACAGGCCCAACTGAACTAGCTCTTAAGGAAGGAGACTATCTCCACCCAAGGCCAAAAGTATTCTATTTATTTTTTTGTTTGTTTTGTTTTTGAACCAACCTTAAGGAACAAGAAAAGCTGAAACCTACCAAGGAAATGGGAGGTGGGCTCCACAGCTGCAGTGAGTGGCTTTGAAGGTTACTGAAACATTGAAACATTCCTCCTCAAGATCAGGAGCCCTAAAATCATTCAGAAGATGAGCTGAAATTACATTACGGGATTACCCATTTCCACCATGATAACCCAGATCTATTTCTAAAGCTGTTCCCCTGAAGGGATAGTGTCTGGACTGGGGCTTCAGTGCAGCCATCACACATAGCTTCTAGGCAGAAGTATTCATTTAGGAGAGAAGCCCTAACGAGGAACTAGGGATTCGAATTCTCTCCTGGCATCCCTGGCCCACAGCACCACATTCCTATAACGGCTGTTTTGGGGTCTCTGCTTCTGTGGTTCCCTAGTTTCTATCTGCTATCTTTTCACCACTGCCTTCTCCAGCTTTGTTCCTTCTTTTTCTTGGCAGCACCACATAAGAAATTGGCTGCAGGGCAGTCCCTGAAAATTTTCCATCTTACTACAGTAGTATTAAAATAAATGTTTTCAATAACAACACGGAGATGTTAATCATTAAAGCCATGGGTATGCTTACCCCTAGAGGGAGATGAAATCATTTTGCCTACATCAAATGTCCAGAAGAATCGAAGCAAGCTCATTTAGGATTATAGAATATAGACTGGCCTCCGAAGGACTGTGAGGGTAGCCAAGGTGGGCTTGCTCCTGGCATTCATCCACATCAACTATCTTTACCCTACTGATGATGATAGAGCTTTGTCATCCTAGGTCAGCATCCCTTCCATCTTCAACAGCATTAAAACTCGCTGTCAAGAAATGGCCTGAGACCCATAACTCATATCTTGTGTTAACAAAGAGGGGGGAAAAATCTTGATTATAATCCTAAAGAAACCTTAAAATGACCAAACAGCAGCCATGTTTGGTGGATGAGAAACTGAGGCCTGAAAGCTAGCTTATGTGTCTCACCTAAGGTTCTATGGCAGATCAGTAATGGGTAAGCAATGGCTGTTCTTTGGGTCCTGGAAGAGACTCCTTTCCCATCCCTAGCTGTTGGTTCTACAAATCGTGGGTCCTGTAATAGAACTCTAGCCAATGCCTATACCAGGACAGAGCTTCCTTGGAGGGTGCTATGGGGCCCATCCTGAGAATTAAGGAGTGAAAGGCAGAAAGAAGGCTAGAAGAAATGATTAAATGTCTGTGTTGGCCATTCTGACAAACCATCAATGCCTTAGAGGCACGGTGGCTGCCTAGTAGAAGGCCATTGGTTAAGCAGCAGACACAGGCGTCTGCCATGGCATAGATGCCTAAAATCCAACATTTAGTTTGTGTTTGGACTAAACAGGAGTGTCCAGCCTTTTGTCAATGTGGCACGGCACTGTAGTCTATAAATGTAATGAGCCACGTTCATAGCTGTGCTAGAACACATCAGCCTGAAGGCCATAAGTTAGACATGCCTGGAAGATTTTTGCAATTAACTTACCTTGCCCAGATAGCCCAGGGCAAACATTGGCTTAGTCTTTGTAATTCTTTGAGCTAAATTTGAAGAAAATACAGAGTTCAAGGCAGATTCTGAACTTGGGAGCAGAAGAGCAGGATCTTTGTTCCCCCTAACTTCTCCTGGGGCTGACCAAAGCAAAGACAAAGTTGAAAATGAGATCATATTTCTTCCCCGCAGGAAGGATTCTAAGGCAACATTCAGGCAGAGATTTTTATGTTAATTTGTTAAGCACCGCATTAAAAGAAACCATTTGTTCTAATGCCCCCACTCCACTTCTAAAACTGTGTCTTTTAGATTCTAAGAAGTCACGGACTACAGGGCTGGAGCTATGACGGCTCTGAAGACAGCTGGAGAGGGCACTCCTGTGTTGTCAGTGATCAGACGGGATTTTTGCAAGTCAAGTGTGAAGACTGAGCTTCTGAGGGTGAAACTGTGGTGTCCTTACAAGTTGCACGGGGCTGACACAGTGGCGAACACAGGAGCCATGAGCATCTAGAGGCTTGAGGGGGGGTTAAAAGAAAGTGGCCCCTAAAGGGAATGGCACTAAAGGGAGGTGTGACCTTGTTGGAGGAAGTGCATCACTGTAAAGTCATGTCCAGGGAAATAGACCACTTCCTGTTGCCTGCCAGCCTGGATGTAAGGATTTAATGTGGTGCTTAACAAATTAACAAAAAAAATCTCTGCTCAGCTCCTTCTCCATCACTGTGTCTGCCTGCATGCTGCCTTGCTTCCCACTGTGGCAATAATGGACTAGACCTCTGAACTGTAAGCTAGTCACTACAATAAAATGCTTTCTTTATAAGAGTTTCCATGGTCAAGGTGTCTCTTCGCCACAATAGAACCCCTGACTAAGACGCTGGGATGCCCCAAAACTTCTCTCTTTCATACATCCCTGGCCTCTGACTGCCCCGCTGCTGGCTCTTCTGTTCTCCATTTTCTTGACCTTTACCTTTTCTGCCAGTTTGACCAATGACCTTGGTACTGTTTTCTCCTTAGCCTTTTCCAGGTAAAGCCCAGCTCACTAGCCAGAAAGGGCAATTGTTTCAGCTCTGTGGTCCTCAGTAGGCCTGCAGTAATAGATCTATGACTTTTTTCACCATAATTTCAGCACTTTACACACACACACACACACACACACACACACACACACACACACACACACTTCACATGCTGTAGATATTAACTTTAATGGGTTGGAATGGAACCTAGTGGTGAAGAGTTTGCATAGCATGCTCAAGGCCCTGGATTCAGTCCTGAGCATTGCAACTAAATAAAAGAAAAAGAAACAGAAGTATACTTTATAGGAAGTCTACAACCAATAGTACCTGCTACAAATAGACAGTAACCGCCAAGACACCAAAATGAAAAAAAGCAGAAGAAAGTTAACTTTAATATTTTGCGTGTAAAATGAATCTAATACAACTATGACAAAGTGTTCCTCTAATTTTTTTATTTATTTATAATGTGTATGAGTGTTGCCTACATGTATGTCTATGTACCACATACATGTGAACTAGAAGAGAGTTTTGGATCCCCTGGGACTTGAATGACAGGCATGTGAGCAACCACTTGAGTGCTGGAAATTGAGCCTGAGTCCTCTGGATCAGCAGCCAGTGTTCTTAACCACAGAGCCCTCTGGTCTCAGAAAATAAGCTTTTAAATGAGAGGGAAAAAATTCATAATTCTTTCATGAAAACAGAAAACTTAGACTCTGTTTTCAGCTCAAGTGGCCAGGGGAAGCAATGTCTACTAAGGACAGCTGTCTGGGGTAGCCAGTGCCTCTATCTGGGAGCTAGCTCTCTTCTTCATAACTATTTGGCTATAGGTTTGGTTTCCCAGCCTGTGTGTGCCCTGGTTCTGTTTGTGAAAAGAACCAGGGATGGTACCACGCTCAGCATTGTTTCTGGTGGGTGAATGAGTCAAGTGGGAACACTTAGGTCAGTGCCTGGCACTTAGCTCTGTGAGTATTTTGCTACAGTAGGAATTAGTAGCCAAAGCTTTGGAATTAAGGGTTTAAAATTTCTATTCACTACAGTATAGTCAGAATGATAAAAGAAAACAAAAACCTGTTTCTCTCCTGTAGCACATGGGTTACTAAAAATTAATTCCTAATCCAAATGATGAAATTAGCTCTTGCTAGTAGATTCCTTTAACAAATCATCTCCAGAGCCCAGGCCTGGAATGTGTTGAGATACTTGCTAATGTCTACAAAGTCAAGAAACACAAATTCATCATCCCACAATTGCACCTGGTTTACAAAAACAGAGATATAGTCTTCCATTTTCTAAGAACCTGTATGTTCAAGGTGATTTGGAGCTGATTATTCTGATGAGTTTGTAGCAATCCATGCACTAGTGATAATGAGCAATAGTTTGGGATATTTGCATTTGGTTAAATGCTTGAGTAATAAAAGGGTACATTTTTCTGAGTCACTGGGGCAGATGCCATCTATCCCCTCCTCAGCATAAACTATTTGCTCTACACATCAATTTATCTAAGTCTGATAATAACACAGTAACCTAGGTACTCTGTCTTCATCATGCTGAGAACAACCGAGATTCCAAAGTCATGTGACTTACAATTATACTCCTAGTTACAGGTCTGAGACAGAAGCTCAGATGTGCTCGTCAATGCCTGGACCCCGCTTTCTAATCTTCTCTGCTTGGGAATTATCAAGATCCTACCTTAGCCCTTGTTAAGAACTGTGGGTTCAGAGCAGGGGACCAGGGTGGAATGCTCTGCCCTCTGAGATTTCTTTTCTTTTTTTAAAATTATTTTTATTTTATGTGCATTGGTATTTTGCTGTGAATGTCAGATACCTGTTACAGACAGTTGTGAGCTGCCATGTGGATGCTGGGAATTGAAGCCAGGTCCTCTGGAAGAACAATAAGTGCTCTTAATCACTGAGCCATCTCTGCAGTCCCAGCCCTCTGAAGTTTCTATTGGCTCAACCCTAGCTGGAAAATCAGAAGCTGAGCAAAGGAGTTTGGGATATGGGTATGTATATGGAGGAGTAGTCAATAGTCAGCACCTGGGAAAAAACCACAGCAGGCCCCTCTCTCCTGTGCCCTCCACACCCAGGCCTGCAACAGCTTCCTGGCCCTCTCCCCTCCTTCCTTCTGTTCCCTCCTCCTATTCCTGGCATTACCCATCATGGCCCGTCCGAGCTCATTTCTTATACCTGAAATCTCATCTGCTACTAGGTTCACATACACTACAACAGCAAACTGAATAAACACATAGGTCACCAAGGCAAGCATGAATAAACGTTGGAAGTTTCTTTAACTACAAATTCCTTATGCAAAGATTGTGTCTGGCTTATCTCCTCCTTTCCTCCTCCTCCTCCTCCTCCTCTTCCTCCTCCTCTTCCTCCTCCTCCTCACTAGCACTTAAAGAATCCATTGCTCAGTGTTGAGTACAAAGAATCAGCAAAGAAACAAGCATTTATAAATCATGGATGTGTTGGGTTCTCATTTATAATAACAGTGTTCCAAGCACTTAAAAATAAACTTTACCAAATCTAAAATATTTTGCTGACCATCTCAGGTTTGGGGAAATCTTTGTAGTCTATCTCACTCCCTTTTTCATTTCTGCTTCATTCTACAAGTTCTCTGGTTTGCTAGGGAAAGTTCTAGTACGTTTGGCTGTAGAGGGTCATGGGGGCAAGACACAGGTAGGAGAAAAGGAGGAGATGCAGCAAAGAAATAAGACTGAGCAAATGTGCGCATGTCTACCAGGAGGCTGGGATGGGCAGTGAGGTCTACGTCATGGGGCTGTGGCTTCAGGGAGGCCTCCAGATGACAAGGCTTTGTGTCAAAGAGTGTAATTAGTCAGACTTCTTTCTGATTCTGTTTAAGTCTTTATGGCTTTTCAACTTTTGTTGTTTTTTCTTTTCAAAACAATTTAAGAAATGATTCCAACTCAAAGGAAGCTTCCAAGGGCCTGGGTTTTGGAGATGATGGTGGTAAAAAGAGGAAGGTTGTATTGGATCTGGGCACCTAGCGGGAGAAGGAGGTCTCTGTGAAGGCATCACAGAGGCCCAATGTCAGAGGGTTTTATGAGAAACATCACTATGGTAGGTGAGTTAATTCAGTTCTTAGAAATGAATTCACAGAAGTCCTGGGCAAATCCTAGAGCTGAAACCTCACATTGTCATGGAAAGTCTTATTGTTCCTATGCACCAAGTGTCCTCAGAGGACCTCTAACAGATGACAAAGGCACTCTGTGATTGGAAAAAGCTCTTACTCCAGCTCTGCTGGGTCACCTCATGTAACGGTTCATCTAGATCGTCAACTGGACTGAATGGAGATGGAAACACAGCTAGGAAAGCTCATGAGGGTGATTCAGAAGACGACTAAATACAAGAAGAAGATGGACCCCGGATGTGGGCGGGACCATTCAGCATGCTGGGGACTCAGATAGAGTAACAGGAGAAGGAAGCAGCCCCCAGCAATGGCATTCTCTCTGCTTCCTGGCCTTCACATGAGCTGCTCTACAGGCTCTCCACCACGAAGAACTAAAATCATTGAAAATTTGAGGCAAAACAAATCATTTTCCCTTAGTTGTGCCCTCTATTTCCATCATAGCAATAAGAATAGTACATATTGGTACCCAATAAAAGAGGTTGTTGCTATGACTACCTTACCCTGTAGTCAAAAGCTTTCACGGGGGGGATTTAAAAACCTTGCATGTGCAGACTGGAGATGGCCTGGAAAACTTGAAGCAAAGCTTAATGAGAAACTTGTGAGAGCTCAGAACACCAGAATACAGGTAACAATGTGGACAGGGAAGACTGCTCATGACATTAGAAATTCGACAAGTAAACATCTGTGTTACACTCAGGTAAAGAATATATCTATGTTTTGTCCTTGCTCTGAGACTGTAGTTGCACTGAGTTTAAAGATAATGGTCTCATGAACTCACCATAGAAAACTTCAGGGATATGTAGTATTTAGCAGTGGCTTTCCTAGTCACCTTTAGCCTGCACTGTCCTGGACACTGAGCAAGAAGCAGAGCAGAAAAGTTTGAAAGGTTTTCAAGAATAAAAGCTTGTACAAAGTTAAGGACAAAGAAAACGTGATTAATGTCTTTTTTAAAAGAACCAGAAAACATGCACATAGATGTAGCATACAGATGTAATTGAGCAGGTTGTAATTACATTCTTAGTATTTAGGAGTATGCATGTATGTGATGATAACTAAGGAAAAATGAGTCTCATTTGAAAGAGAACACAGAGGTGTATACAGGAGGGTTAGTAATGACTACATCCTGGGTAAACTGTTGAATCTCTGCTCACCCCATTTCTTCACAGAGCCTTAGGAATACTCTTTACATCCCAGCCTTGCTTAGAGCATTGGCTACTGTATCTAGTTTGTCCAGACAACACTGATGAGGACTGCAGTTTGGGCCATCCACTACTAAGAACAATTCAGTAAGAAAATAACTTCTTTTATTTTCCTTGTCTTCTAGCAGCTGTGACTCTAATGCTTTTTCCCAATAAGCTTCCACGTGTGCTTTATGCCTAGGTCAATTGCATCTGCCTATTACTTCAGTCTTATTCAATGTCACATTTACTCAGGCCATACTATTTGGTCTCATAGCTAACTCATATGGGACTTACCCTCAAGCGCTTCCAAGTCTCAACATAGCACTGGGGACCAAACAGAATTAGTCTTGTGTGGATTTCTGGTTTTAAATTTTTCTGAGTTGAAAATTTTTAGGTACTTAAGAGATAAAATATTTTCACTCTATTCTTTGCTATAAGGACAGGGTGGCAGCCCTTGAGCCTGTTACTAAGCATGCTACAGCATAGATATGTCTGGCATGTAAGCAGGCTCTGACATATTTACTCACTCTGTCAAAAGCTAAATTTAGATGAAAGGAATTGTCCCCTCTAATTGGTCCAGAATCTACTCAACAATGGCACCACCAACAGCAGCCAACACCACCTCTCTGCCCATGACGTAACAGCAAAGCACTTCTCAGGCATGTCCATACTTACTATTTATCATGGTTGTTCTCATAACAGTCTCTGAGGGTGTCAGCATCACCACTTTCCAGATGAAACTGGGTCCTAGATAAAGTAATTTGTTGTAAGGTTATGTAGCTAATGGGTTTTAGAACTGGACATGGACTCATATCTGAAAGAAGTTCAACTCTAAACTTCCAGTCAATTATATTATGAACCTAAAGCATTTTCTGTGAGAATTAGTCTCTGTTAGGCACCATATTGTGGTTAGGCTCCAAACACCACCTGGTTCTTTTAACCTAACAACTTGGTCTTTAAGCTAATTAGACTCCCTTGAAATGTGAGCATTCTGTTTACATAAAATCTAAAATACATAATTTATTGAATTGTATTTATTTTATTTTTTTACTTTTGAGATTACAAAATAATTGCAACATTTTTGCCTTCCCTTCCCACCTTCCAAACCTTCCCACATTTTCCTCCCTTCTCTTCTTCAAATTCATGGCCTCTGTTTTCATTAATTATCCCCGTAACGACCTACCATCATGGCTGCCCAAACATGAGCTGAACCCGAACAGCAGCAAAGGGCATGCCTAAGTAGACAAGGGAAAGCCCATAAGGTCTCAACGCTACCCAAAGAACTAGAGGCAGCCAAGGAAGCCGGAGAGGGAGAGAGATGTCTTCTATGGAGACATGAACGCCAGCTGGTTGTCCAGTGTCAAATGGGCAGTCCTGAAACCATACATACAAACAACATGATACACAATAAGTGATTTTTGTTAGAGCGTCATATATCATTTCTTTTCTCTTATTTACATGATTATTACCATCATTAATCAGTAAATAAAACCCGTAGGGTTAATACAAGATTAGTAAATTTGGACTTTCTCCCATCCTGCCTGATCCCATATCTGAAGCAGGCTTTTTCTTTTGGGTCACTGACCAGCTCACAGTTAAGAAGTCACGGGGACTTATTAGTTATGAATGCTAGGCCTAGCTTGGGCTCCCTCCTGGCTAGCTTTTTCTTTTTTTCTACAACTTACATTAACCTGTTTCTCTTTACCTTTTGCCTTGGGTCTTTCAATCTTTTCTTTCCTTCTGTATGTCTCACTTTTACCACTTCTCATGTCTGTCTGTCTGTCTGTCTAGCAGCTGCCTGGCTACCTGCCCCAGGGAATGTCCCTCTCTTCCTCCTTGTTCTGTTCTTTCTTTTTTCCTCCTGGCTTTCCTGTCGATTCTCCTGTCTATCCCTCTCCTGTCTAGCTACTGGGCGTCCAGCTTTTTATTAGACCAATCAGGTGCCTTAGGCAGGCCAGGTGAAAACTGCAACACACCTTTACATAATTAAACACACAGCCTTATGTGATCAAACAAATGCAGCATTAACAAAAGTAACACACCTCTACACAGTTAAAGTAATACTCCGCAGCAGCATGAACACACGTCACACATCTTTCCTGAGTTACACATTTCACAACACATACCCCAGAAGCACCAGTGGTCCCAGGCACCCTCTGTATCAGCCATGGTTTCCCCCCATCCTATAGGTAAACACGCTCTTCCCTCTCCTCTGCTAATTCCTCCTCCCTTCCTAGCTGAAGCCTGCAGTTTATGATTGGTGCAAAGCCCATCTCTTCTTA
>PVIH01004553.1:0-25716 GCA_004025045.1 Sigmodon hispidus
AATCTCCCCAAGGACCCAGCAATACCACTTCTGGGTATATACCCTAAAGAGGCACATTCACACTCCAAAGATATTAGCTCAACTATGTTCATAGCAGCATTATTTGTAATAGCAAGAACCTGGAAACAACCTAGATGTCCCTCAACTGAAGAATGGATTAACAAACTGTGGTACATCTACACAATGGAATACTACGCAGAAGCAAGGAAAAATGATATCCTAAAATTCACAGGCAAATGGATGGATTTGGAGAATATCCTCCTGAGTGAAGTCTCACAAACTCAGAGAGATAAGCAGGGGATGTACTCACTCACTAGTGGTCTATAAACAAACAAACAAGAAAAAAAAAAGAAAAAAGCCAAACATGCCCAAGCGGGAAACCACAACCACGGAACAGCTTGGGATCAGAAACACCCTGGACTGACCCTTTGGATTCCACTCCACCTAGAGGAACACCTGACTCACTCTTGAGGGAGGGGGGGAAAGAATTGGATTTGGCCAGAATTGGAGACTGATCTAAGCATTATTGGGTCAGGGGGACCATAGGACTGTCTGCTCCCTGCCCAGGGAGGGGATGGGGAGTTGCAGAGGAAAAAATGACCAGATGTGTTGGGAGGGGGAAGAGACCTTGAATAAGGATATACAGGGATGGAAAAAAAAAATCAGAGGAGACTAAGAGATTTAAGAATTGTTAACACTGTTAATGATCTTGCCAAGGCTCCATAGAAAGAAGGCTGAGGAGACTGCATGTATGGACTCTCAGTGGGTTGGGATGGCATGCTCAAGACCTGCAAAAGTTCAAACCACACAAAACACTAGCATGCAAAGGGGAAATGGGCTTGAAATTCCACCTCTAGGGGCTACTGACAACTGATAGCTGCTGAGGAAGAGGAAATTAAGTTTTTCTTTTTAAAGGTGACCTCTGGTGTGGGATGACTCAGCCCTAACAGGCCTGAGGGCCAGCTGATCCAAACTGGTAATGGAGTATGTGCATAACATATTTCCAGAGAGCCAATCTAGGTTTGCCTGTGGGCCTTGACAAAGGCATATGAGTGGTGGCAGTACAAAATAAGCTGGACTAATGAGGGCAAACTATGTCACATAAACAGCAGCAGACGTGGGCAGGGTAGAGGGTATATAAGCCTTGCTCCTTCCAGGACAAACAGAGTTTGTTGCTTTCAGCTTGACTTCAGATTCATGAGTCCTTGCTGTCTTGCCTTCTCATCCTCTCCTCTGAGGGTGCCATTAGGACCCAGTCACATCCTGGTAGGTCAAGAAACTTTCAGGAAAGACTATACATCCAAAAGTATGTGGACAGCACAAATTGCAGCTGATGGCTTACAGAGAAGAGAAGACATAATTTTGTGGGCAAGAAAAGGGGCATGGATCTTGAAACAGTTGGGTTGCAAGATGAATATGATCAAACACATTGTATGAAATTCTAAAAACTAAGAAAAATGAAGAAGAGTGACTTGACATAGATAATATCTATCGTGGCTGTTTTATTATTCTTTTCCAATTTTAAATACCTTGCAAAAGGCTCAGGTCTTTAAATAAGACTTTCAGTGATTCATTAAAAATTAAATTAAAATATCTGATAACTAAAATGGTCTCTCTATGTGGTTTGGGCCGTGGATATAGCTCAGTTGGTGACATGCTTGGTGAGCAATAATGTACTTGTAATCTCAGCACTAAGGAAGCAGTAACCAATCTAACCTACTCAATGAGCTCTAGGCAGTGGGGGGGGCACTACATCAGAAATTAAAGTGAATAGCTCCATAGTACCCAATGTTGTCCTCTGGCCTCCACAGGCAAATACACACACACACACACACACAATTGAAAAAACTTAAATCATATTATATAGCTGTTGGTTATATCCAAGAATGTAAGTGCCAATATTATATCTTAGTGATACCTTGTCTTGTAGATAATTGCTGTGGTTCATAGATATCATTACTTCTAGAAGTTTTATTTTTTTTGGAAAGTTTACTAACTTTTGTGACAATAAGCAAGAATAATTTAGTAGCTTATAGCAATAGGTAACATATTTTTAAGGTTAACACTAATATCCAAACTGAATAAAGTTAAACACATTTGATCGCAAATGTTATATATTTTCTATGGGACTTCTGCCTCATAAGTGATTCTAAAAATTTCCAGTGTGCTTATACCTTCATGAATCATCTTTTGTTTCTAACTCTTGATTATTCAAGTTGATTATTTTCAGCTTCAGAATTCAGTTGTATCAGAAATGCCACTTTCATTATTCATAATAATCAAAATATTCCAATTGGCATTAGTTAGGTAATTATAAAAATGTGAATACATAAATAAATTATTTTTCTAGATGCCAATGAGCTAAAATTATATCCTATTAAAGGGCTGAAATCTAAAAATGGGAACTAAGAAGTTGGAACTTTGACCATAAATGTAAGACTTAATTTGTTTAACTTCAACAAATTAGTAAGCTAATTCTTACAAAGTATATTATAGTATAATTAAGAGAATTTTTGTATGCTGAAGTACTAGAAATTTTTATCATATGTCTTTTACAACTCTTTTCTGTTCATAAAAATTTCTGATTGACTTGTTTTATGAAAATATCTAATAATGTCTCTAAAGTGGGAAGCTTTCTGAAATTTGATTAACTGTTTTTAGTCATTTAAGAAATCCATTGCCACCTCTATTACACTTACTATGTCCAAGAGGATGAATGGACCATTGACAGAAAAGATTTTAGTATTTGTCTTAGAGTTACTATTGTTGTAATTAAACACCATGACCTCAGCAACTTGGGGAGGAAAGGGTTTGCTTGTTTTCACCTCTAGTTCACTGTTCATCATTGAGGAACTCAAATAGGACAGGAACTTCAAGACAGGAGCAGATGGAGAGGCCTTGGAAGAACAATACTTACTGGCTTGCTCATCATGGCTTGTTCAACCTATTTTTTTTTTAAAGAACACCAGGACCACCCACCCAAGAATGGCACCAACCACAAATGATCCTCCCCTGTAAATCACTAATTAGGAAATGTTTTCCAGCTAGATCTTATAAAGACATTTTTGTTTTTGAGGTTCTCTCTTTTCAGAGAGTTTTAGCTTGGGTCATGTTAACATAAAACTACTCAGCAGAGTAGCTATATTTTTACAAGACCCCTAGAAGTGTTTTAACTTCCTACAAAATTAGATATTGTGTTTTTTGAAATAAAGGTAAAATGCATGTAATCATCTTAAAACACAGGCAGATTTTGTTTCTGCTTCAATAAAGTTAGAATATATTATCACAATTTACTTCTTAAGACATTGACAGTAAATACCTTATATCACTAGTGTCTTCATAATGATACTGCTTGGATTAGAGTTCCAGAAAATGTCTGGTTTTCTTGTGTTTTCTCTACTGCAAGAATGAAACTATTTAACATCGACAATCACTATTGCTTTCTATCTTCATTTCATAATATATCTTCTTTACTGCTTGTCTTTTATATCACAGTTTTCCTACACAGATTTTTTTTTTTATTATTTTCAGTGTGAAAATCGATACTGAGATTTTGATCTCCTGGGCCTGCTTCTCACTCTGCTTTTTTGTTTCATCCACTTTACTTCTTAGTTTTGCCTTCTTTTTTCATTATCTTCAAAGCTCAAAATCTCTCCATTTTACATAAATTAAAACTTCTGTGCTACTGGTAGCATTCTCTTTGATCTTAATAGAGCTTTGTGAGGTGCAGCCATAGTGCTTTACTCCAACTTTAGAATGGATTCTTTCAAAAGGAACAAAATGCATTGTTTTAGATCCAGATAATTTAATGTAATATAATGTGCTCTTTTGCATAGCCCACAAGGGTGTAAAACATCCTTAAATAACAAAACAGTATTTGATCAAGGGAGGAGAAGACTAGAGGGAACAAGATAGATAAGGTTTGGGATAGTAGTTAGTAAGTGATAATCTTATAAATATTAAGTTTATTAATAATTACATGAAGTACCCAAAATCTGAGTGCTCTAAGGAGGATACTAAGTGTGTATCATGTGGCATATAGAAGACATGAAGCATTATTCAGAAAGAAATTTATTTGTAATGAGAAAGGGTTCATGCAATTCTAACATGAAAAATCTATAGCATAGACTCCATGAGTATTTAAAGAAAACCAAGGAAAGATATCTTCTACTAGACTACTTTAGGGAAATGATAAGGCAAAGAGAAATTTTTATTTGAAATGAATATGACAAGGACTCATTTTCACACACACAGAAATGGAAGTATAAGTATTTTAATTTGGAGCTCATGAGCCTCTAGTTGAGAGTTTGTGAACTGAGGACAAATACAGAAAACCCAGCTTGTTTTACTGGATATGAAATGTGTCTTTCCTCATACAGTTCCCTGGGTCAGCATCATAAAGAACTCACGTTAGCAACTGTCCTACTATGGAAGTTAGAGATCCCTAGGTAATTTTATTGATCCTATTTTATTTTTATTTTCTCAAATAAAAGAACTATTCAGTGTAACTGAAGCAAGAAGTAGCTTTATAGAATCACAGTGAAAGAGGATCTTTTGTATAGCTTATCTCTGCTTGCTGATTGCTTTCTCTGAGGAGATTCTTTTCTGTAGATATTAGAAATGAGTATTGCTGTGCCCCATATTACATGTGCTTTTTTATCACCAATGGAACAGAGTCCTCTGTGTGTGTGTTTATGTGTGTGTGTGTAACCCAAAAAAGTTTTAGGTGAGGATCTTTATAGGAACGTATTTAATATCCACACAAGCTGGCTATGGCCAAATACTAAGTATTTGACATGATATCAAAGATAGGCACAAAAACATGCTGGAATTAATTTAATGACAGAGCAAGAGCTGTCCTTTACAGAAATAAAATTGCCTGATATTCCCAGAAAAAGGAAAAAAGTACTATTATAGATTAAATTGTGTATCCCACACAAAATGATATATTCAAATCTTATTTCTCAGTTCCTTAGTATGTGACTTTATTTAGAAACAAAGTTATAGGTATAATTAAGGAAATAGGTCATAATGGAGTGGTGTGAATCTCTGATTCAATATGGCTGATATGTTTATAGCAAAATGATTACATTAAAACACAGGATAAACAAAGGTAAAGCTGGGGTATGGTAGAATTTAGAGTAGGGGAGCTATACGCCATGTGTACAATGCTGACAAACCATTAGAATTTAGGAAGTGGCACAAAAAGATTTCCCTTGTAGACCTGATGGGAGCCAACATGTTGGATGCCTACCTCTAGAAACATGAGGCACTGGAATTTATTAAGAAGACTTATTTCGTGCTACACTCTTTGATAATAAATATAGATATTGAATAGAAAAGTTTGCAATTCCTCAATATATTGATATCTGAAATATACCTTAAAAAGAGGAGCATGAAAACAGCAGCAATCCCAGCTCATCATTTACATACAATGCAGCATTTGTGAACAAATTTGTCTAAAAATGTACACATAGCTAGAAGTCATTTGGTGACTTTGGGGGTATACTGAGAAACTGAGAAATGATCAGGAAATATTTAATTGAAGTATCATCCTACAGGTCTGGAAAATCTTTAATCCTTTTCCATTTTAAATACTGACTAACTGTAGCATTTTCTGAACTTCTCTGTAGAAAAAAAGAAAATTAATGAAATATTTATATAGAATTTTATATGCATGACTGATTTCTAACACACACAATACCCATTTAAATATAGCAAACAAATGTATAAAGTTACTCCTAGTGGGCAATATTTTTCTTAAAGATTTTCTCAGTTTTAATGAGCATCACTACTTGTTTGTTCAACTTGTAGAGAAGACAAAGGTGTCTTAAAAGTCAGATGTTTTCTGAGTCGTTGTATGTTAGGCTTATCTATTCATCAAATTATCTAAAGAATGAAACAGCCATTATAATATTTTCTTTAAGTTATGGAATTAGGTAATGCTAACTTTTTAAATGTTGTTATCAATATGAAAGACTCTCCTATCAGCAAAGTTAGACATCATAATACCTACTCTGAATTAGGAGTAGAACTGGTTTGTGTCTTTATTTATTTCATCTGTGGTCATCATTCTGGATGAGATTTAAAGTGACTGAAAAATATAACATCCATCTGTTTCATTAACCAGCTGTGTGAAATGTGGCTAATTCATCTGAGAGTTGTTTGATTGAAAGGAAAATGTGACATGGAAATTTCACAAAGTGAATATTGCTTGTGTTTATCTGTGTTGTATGTTTTTTTTCTACCCAGAATGAAAGACCTAAAGATATAAGAACTTATGTGACCTTGGGAAGGGAATGCTGAATATCATTGACTTTGTGAAGGAAACAGGAGAACCACAAGTCTCTTGGAAACAAGGGAAATACTGAAATGGGACACAGATATGAGATGGAATAGCATTTTATAAAGTTTAAGCCCTCTTTAAAAGCTAAATACCATCCTCTGTGATCCAGTAATAGATATCTCAGGTAAGCCAGTGACCTGAAAACTATGCAAAATAAAGAAATCTGTTCAATTTGCTTGGAGCAGCTTTAGTCACAACTGATGAAAATTTGAATCAGCAAAGATGTTCTCAATAGGCAAACGGAAAAGCAAAATCCTGTGGATGTTCTTATAATGGATTTTTCAGCAACAGAAAGGAAAAAGGAGATATCAACTAATAAAAAGATATGGAGGAAGTTGAACACATTTTCCAAAGTCAAGTTCCTCTGAAAAGACTGAGCACTGTGAAACTCCAGATTTTGAAAAGGCAATGCTGTGGAGACAGCACAAACACTAATGGTGTCCAGGTTTCTAGGCAAGTATTAAATAATGGAGAACATAGGGAAGGCTGAAGGTAGTGAAACTATTATATGTTAAAAATGAACATATGTGAGTATCTGAAACCAAAGTGCTATTAAATACAATCATCACTAATATAGATCACAGGCCCTAATAAAACCATACATATTAATATTGGTTTCTAAATTCTAAAAGAATTACCTCAACTTTGTTGCAAACTTTTAATAATAAATAATAAATGGGTCAAGTAGAGTGAAAATATACATTTTTCTCTATTTTCATATTATTTATCTCAGTAAATTTAAGGTGGCTGCTACAAAGTTTATTGCCTTCAAACAAAACAAACTTGATGTTCTTCACAACTAGCCCCATGCTTTTATACATCATGAACTATATGACACTAGGAGTCTGATTTTCATAAATCACAGGAAAGAGCTTGTTAAATTTGCTTTTCAATCAATCTTGAACGGTTGACTGGTTAGTTGTGGTCTCCCTACATGCCCTGTAGTATCCAGTACACACACTGATGTTATGCCATCTTTCTTCAAAGTTTCCAGGACAATGACCCAGAATACATCGTGGAGCATCCTATCATTGTCCTCTCTTTTGCAGACTGTTTGCATGACAAGCCTGCTGTTATTTAACACCCAAATTATCCAAATTCAGTAGCATAACGATGGAGAGTTGTGTCCCTACTTAAGGCATTGATAATAGAGCTTCCTCAAGAAAATTCTCTTTTATTACTTTGAGCGCAAAAGCATATTTTAGCAGCTTGACACAGCTTAAGAATTTTATTTTTTTTTGTGAAATTGTCTAAGGAATATGATTTCCCAAGTAAAGTGGACCAAATGTTACTGTTATTTACCTCACAAGCTATTCTAAGGGAAGCTAAAAGTTTTGTAAATTTCTCTATTTCCATTTCCTTAGAAACAGCTATAGAAACTCTGAAGAACTGAAATAAATAAGTCCTGTGTTAGCTCTTATTCATGCAGTGACTCTGTGTGTGTGTGTGTGTGCGCGCGCGCGCACGCATGTGCATGTGTGTGTATGCTCACACACTCGCACGTGCCTACCTGCCTGCCTGCCTGCCTGTCAGTCTGTCTGTCTGCTCACATATTCTTCAACTTATATACCTATAGGCCATACTGCTGAAGGCAAAACCTACCTAACTTTTGCCACAAATAAAATTAATTCCATATGGAGTTTCATCAATGCCCATCATCCTGTTGAAGTGCTGTCAGAAGCAGACCTGTCTCACTGTTGAGAAAAGTCTAAGTCCTTAAAATATTTTAAATGTCATATTCTGTAGGTCTTTAAAGTGTTGAAAATTACCTATCTAATTGAAATATATATTTTTATACCTACAAAAGCCTATCTAACATGACTATAAATTTGGTTATTACAGATGATTATTAATCTGCATTTTTAATTACACATTACAATTTTAAAGGATATGCATAAACATAATATCTTAAACAAAAGTAGAAATATACCTACAGTATAACAAAACTGACCTTAAATTTATATCAATAAACCAAAATTTACACCACTTTAAAATATTTTGAGATTAACAGCCTTTTTGGGATTAAAGTAAATTCAATAATTATCTTTTATGGGGCTGGAGAGATGGCTCAGAGGTTAAGAGCACTGACTGTTCTTCCAGAGGTCCTGAGTTCAGTTCCCAGCAAAACCACATAGTGGCTCACAACCATCTATGATGAGGTCTGGCGCCCTCTTCTGTAAAACTGTATGCATAATAAATAAATAAATCAAAAAAAAATTTAAAAAAAATTATCTTTTATAATCATTCTTATGTCATATTCCCCTTTTTTTCTTAGAAAGAGATTGTCTATGACCATTAATTATTTATAATAAAAACTAACATTTGTAAACAATATTTTAGGAATTTGGGTGTAGCTTTTCATTACTACTCTCTGCTAATAGGGGAGTGCTGGCAGTCTTATGTGTGTCCTGAGACTAGATCATCTTAGTTGGCAGCCTTAAAGCTGATATGGCCATCTTTTTCTATCACAGATTTTTCAGGGGGGTCTTCTTTAATCAAACCATATTGTCCTGGAAACAATCCATAGGTTCTCATCTTCTGTAGAAAGAAAAGCAGAAGCTCTTTTCCAAAGCAACATATTCTTAGACCCAAATTTCAAAGTCAGGATACCTTTAAAATATATAATGTTGGTTTAACTTAGCAGCTTTTGCAATCAAATGTTTTCTTGCAGTTAGCTCACTGACAATTAAAAACTTAAAAGAAAACACAATAATAGCCATAATCCAGACTCTTTGAGCATTTTCTTTCTTTATATGTCTTATTATATTTGTGTTACTCTATTTCTCTTTTTTAAAAGACTTTCTCTACAATCTTCCTATTCTCTCCCAGCTTATGTATTCTTTCTCACATATATTATAGCCCATTTAGAGGTTTTCTCTATCTGAATCTGTTTTATTGTATATCCTTAATCATTTTCTAACCAGAACTTTTAAAATACTAGACTGTAGAGCACCACTTTAATTGCTGATTCAGTCCACTCAGCTTTTCAACATGAAAAGAGTCATGCTTACCTTTCCAATTCTGTGAAGCAATGTTAAGTATTGTGAAACTTTTTACCATTTCAAGTCTGGGAAATCTTAAGGTCCATACTGCCACCAAGTAGAGTACTACCACTGAATCAGGAAAACTCTCCTTAAAAAGCCAAGCATCTGCTTACTGCCAGCAAAGTAAAACAGAGCCCTCTCAGAAAATGTTGCTGCCAAGAAGCTGTTTTGACTCTGTTCCCTTTTTGCCTGTATAAACAAAAACCTTAAATTCATAATATGTACCTTGTTGCTTACATTAAAGCTCCTGTGAAACTTCAGGAATCAGCCTTGTTACAACTTAAACTGGCTACTGCAAACCCTTCATTTTGTATTTAAGCCTACAAGCCACACCATATCTGTATCATGACCCACATCAGAGACCCAACTCGGAAGCTACTTTTGGCTCTGTTTCTGTGATCTAGAAATCTTTTGAAGGTTTCTCAGGCTTTATGTAGGTGTATAAGCCCCACATTGGGCTGCCATTTGTAATAATAAGTTTCTGGCCTGTCCAGACCCACCTGCAGCCCTGCTATAAGTTAGCCCCCAGAATGACTCAAATGCTTATATTCTTACATGCTGCCTGGTCTATGGCTCAGGCATATTGCTAGGTAGCTCTTGCATCTTAATTCAACCTATTTCCATCAATCTGTCTTGCCACATGGCCTGTGGCTTACTATTTCTTTACATCTTGCTTCTTGGGTGGCTAGATCATGCATCTCCACCTGACTCTGCCATCCTTCCCCTTTATGTATGCTTAGATTTCCCACCTACTTCTAGGATGCCATTCCATAGGCCCAAATAGTCCTTTTATTAATGAATGATATTCACAGCATACAGAAAGACACCCCACATCAACTATTTTAAGAACAAAGCATTTGCATTGTATTCTATTTGAAGGAAACTACACATTCACACTTTGACTGGTTTGTTAGTAGTTGCCTTAAATCTACATATCATCCCTACAGCATATGAGGAACACAAGGCACAGCAGCATTAATATATGTAAACCCTCCCCTCGTTACTCAGAGAAAGAAGGAGGAAGGTAAGAGGATCTAACAGACAAGGCCTAGGTGGCCCAAAGGCTAAGACTGAGTCTTGAATAGACTTTCTGCCTTTGTATTGGTCCTCTATAGAAACACTATCCAAAACACAAAACAAAATAAACAAACTAACAAAAATCCACTAAATATTGTGGAAGAAAGATTCCTCTCTGATAAACTGAATAAAATACAATTTAAAGATTAGTTCTTGGCTCTGTTTACATGACAGTAGGATGGACCACTCACAACTCTACTACTCAGCTACCCTACTATGAAATTTATTACCGCAGATCATAAAGCACTATTTAGACCAGTGATTCTCAACTGGTGGGTCGCAAACCCTTTCAGGGGTCCAATAACACTTTCATGAGGTTGCCTAAAACTATCTGCATATTATATATTTACATTACAATTTATAACAATAGCAAAGTTATGGTTATGAAATAGCAATTAAAATAATTTTATGATTTTGTATCACCAACATGGGGAACTATATTAAGGTGTTGCAGCATTAGGGAGGTTGAAAGCTACTGTCTTAGATGTTAATTCAATGTCTCCTGGGAAGAAAAGTAGGGGGTGTCTATTTTTTCTTTTCTATATTTTTTCTACTAATTTTGATGACTCATTTACTAAGCACTGAATTTTCACTCACTCTTTCTTGTATCTTTATCCTATTTGAATCTTCCTTTTCTCTACAGATAATGTGAACCAATCATCTTACTAGAGAAAAACCATCACATTGTCCCCAGTATTGTGTCTGCAGCATCTATATGTACTGAACAAAATTTTATGCTGATGCACACATATATTTATCTGTGTAAACAGACTTTTTAATTTTCTGTTCTCCTACTCACATGTGCTGAATTGTAAAGTCTATCCCTTCCTCCGTGGGATAAAAAAAAAAAAAAAAAAAAAAAAAAAAGCAGTATACTGCTATTCTCTGCTTTCCTTAGGGCTTATGATGTTAAAGCCTCAATGTTTAGAAAGTAAATCCCCATGGAAGGATTCCTCTGACAAAATATCCATAAACCAGCCCTAAGACATTTATTCATTTAAGTTTTTTTTTTTTTTTTACAGTTACAATTATATGAGGGGCTTATCATAAGCAAAGAAAATGATGCAGTGACTTCTTGGTGCTTCTATTCTAGTAAAAGATTGACAATAAAAACAGACAGATATGTACGTAGGTTCAACCATAGCACACAGTTAAGAGGAAAAATACACAGTGCCAAGAAGATCCATCACATGAAGATAGACTCCAATGTCTGAGGTTACTCTGGAAGCAGGATAGAAAACTGACTGGAAAAAGTGATATATTTTGAAAAGTTTTGTTTATCATTGCAGCTTCTAGAGCTCAAGATTATTTATTCCTGTCTATCATAGTCCAATCTTCTGATAAGACCCATCTCATATGAGTCAAGTGGGTAACATGACTGGAATCCACCCCACCCTACCTATATCTTGTAAACATGCATTCCAAGATACCACTTTCTAGATAACAGTACTGCAAGCTGCAGTGTTCATGTAATACACTTCTATTGAACAAGAAAAAAAATAACCTTTTTTTACACTACAGTCTATAGCCTGTACTGTGACCAGGCTGTACTATAAAATGCATTTATAAATTTTCCTATTGTTATTTCTGGAGGAGGTACTCTGCTTTAACATACAATCTTCTTAGCAGCAAAGACAAGATCTTGGACTTTCTGTATAGTCATAACCATGCTTAGCAGTATGTTAAAGTATGTACCATGTAATACTTTAAAAGCCAAATACTTAGAACTATGAAAGAGAATGTACAAGTATGCAGCAAATCAACTTGACCACTTAAACAGAGGTGGTTTTTTTTTTAAAAAAAAAGAAATATGTCTTGCTAAAAAAGAAAGACCACTTCAAGTCCTTCATACTGCTAATCACACTCCCTGGAGACTAGAAAGTCATCTTTTGGCACCACAAATGAGCTGAAAAAAATTATAAAGCACTGACCTACATATCTCATTAATTAATTACAGTTGTGTATCTCTCACTGATCTTGCCACCTCCTGTTTAAATTTACAGCATCTCTTGCAATAAAAAAAGTGATACACTTTTTTTTTAGCTAAAATTGAGAGGTTTTGCAGTTGTTCTTACTTTACAGATAAGAATTAAGCCTAGAGTTATCAAAGTCCCACAGGTAGTTGTGAAATAAAGCAGAGACTTGGCTGTGTATTTACCTGACCCCAAATTCAGTCATCTTCCAGCTGTAATTTCCTGTCTCCTTAAGAGAAATTTAAAACAAGGTACAATGACTCAGGAAAAATTGGCTGGTGCTATCACTATAAATTTCTGAATACAAAGAGATTATCAAAAGAATTATGGCTGTATGAGGCCAAGTAGAAGAAAACAATCTCTCTGTTGTGATATGCTTCTGCAAAATCCAAAGCATCACATTTGTAGTATCTTGTATTTCTCTAATACCTTTGAGATGAATGTAGTCTCTGAAATTTCTATCATCCTTCAACAATACTTTCCCCAAAAATGATCTGCTTGGAGAAAAAAATGAAGAGATGTGAACTCAGGGTGATCACAGCTAAAGATGTGTGAAGAGGAGACTCAGAACAGAGGAAAACTCAAAAAATAGAGAGATGATATCTGTCAGATTAATACCAGAGGACTTTGGCATTAGTATTATAAAAAAGGATATGTGCAAGCACTTAAAATAATCTCCTAATCAATCATTCTTAGCTCTCATGTTGACACAGAAAGCAAGAGTGCAGAAATACAATCCAGAAATGGAGGCTGGGAAGAATCCAGAAACAGAATCTTTTGTATAAAGAGAAGTGTTTGAAGTCACTCAAAGATGACATGGACAAAACAAAAAACGAGTTTTATTACACAACAGCCTGGCAATGAGGAGAACATTTTTCCTTCTTACCAGTCTTTCTCTTCTACACATTTGAGGAAGTGTCAGAACATAGTGTGCCCCCCTGAAAATCTCCCTATTCCTAGCTAGTGCTGTTATCGGAAACAGAAATTACGTAAAACTTTACTAATAATAGCCAGTGTTAAGTGTACACTACTAATGAGAAATCCTAAAGGCAAGCTCATGATTATTCTTGTTCTCTTCTCTCTCTGTGATGATCATGGAAGGATGCTAGGGCCTCTGGTAGCTAGGAGTGTCCCTCTAGAGACCACATTGTTTTGCTTTGTATACACATTTATCAGTCTGATAACTCTCTTATGTTTGGAACTGTTTGTTACCACAGTGTATTCTAACTCAGCAGCTCTCAAAGGGAGATACTGATTGACAGCATCCACATGAATGTTTTTTTAAATGAAGCATTTAAGGTCTCACCTTGTATATAAACTAAATCCCTGAATACAGGGCCCAAGCAATGCTATGCATAGAAAGATCTAAAGATACAGACTTATATTTACTACTATAACATGTTTACAAGGAAAAGCTCATTATTATCCCCCCTTACATTTGAGAAAAATAGTCCTAGAAGATAGTTTAAAGAAAAAAGAAATCACAGAAGGTAAAACTCAGGTGTAACAATCTTAAATCTGAGATTAATATATTAACCATTTTGCTATCACAACTTGAATGAAAGTCTGACCATGACTAAGGTCTTGTTATCTAGCCTCATTAGAAAAAACAAACTAGAAACTGTTAATGATCATTATCATATAAAACTTCCCATCACTTTGCATGTTATTACTCCTTTTAGATATTGATATTTTCTTCATACCAAAACAAGCAAAATCTGTAAGATAATGCTTGATGACCAAAAAAGAACTCTTGCTATACTCTTAAAAATTAAATAAAGTTTATTAAACAAGCAAGTCTACAAGGTGGTAAGAATAATGAACTGTTTAAATTAAAACTATAGACAAGGATTTTACAGCATGCCCTTATGACTCAGTGATTAAGAAAGTAGTGTCAGAGGATGGTGAGATGTTATCCTCTGATTGGGAGGGTAACTCTGAAATATCATCCTCTTAGCATAAGGGGACCTCATGGCAGATATACTTCTGGTCACCAGAAGTTGTACCCTCCTAATAGCAGTGAAGGAACTCACAGCATCATGCCACTTACTGTTCAACTACCAAGAACAAATGGATTCTGAAAAAGAGGGAGAAATGATATTTTGCTATATATTCACTGGTGATCCTATCAGACTCTGATATCTAGTTGCAAACTTAGTGTCACATGGATGTCCTTGGTTTAACTCTGTGACACACACACACACACACACACACACACACACACACATCAAACAAACAAACAGCTCCCAAAAAACAAAACAGAGGCATAGTTGGTAAATAAAGTCAAAATTGTTCATACGGGAGACAGTGACCAATAGTTCGTGGTAGGCAGAAAATAATAAAAGAGGATTGGGAGTTGACAGTAACCATAATGAGTATGTATGCATGTGCAAAATGGCATTTATTGATATAAAAGAAGCATACAATGTATCAACAAGTTTGTGTTTGTAAACTCCCAAAGGAGTAATAAAGATTTTTAGAGGTTAGTGGTTACTCTGGTAATTTTACTTGCATTTCATGTTTATGTGACCTTGAAGTTGCCCTTCTTTTGAAAAACTATCCTAGGATTATTTCTGGACAGAAGTAACCTGTAACTCCAGTGTGAATTAAAACCAGCTCATAGGAAATAAGAACTGAAAAAGACAGAGAGATGAAAAGGAGTTTAGAGACATCAGGAGCTGTGTTAGGAGACACAGGGACTTGCAGTATATAGTCAAAATTTAACTTTCACTCTGAAAAAGCCAGAAAAGGCTGTTTATGAAAAAAGTATCTTGTGATAGTGTTGGTTTCACACATGAGAACAGACACACACTACCAGTGCCACTCTAGCGTTTATTCAGGAAAGTTGCCAGGCGAGTACAAGGGAAGAGAAGCAGAAGAGAAAAAAAAGCGACTTTTCACATAGTGTCTCCTTTTAAGAGAATGGGTGAGTACAGATTTACATAGCCATGCCTAGCAGTGTGCCCTCCATATGTGTTCTGCTGGTGCCATTTTGGGTTTGCCATATGGCTGCTATGTACCAGGAATTCTTATATCTCACCCAGCACCATATCAGATTGTTAGACTAGCACATTTACCATGTAGCTGCTAAATGCCAGAAATTCTTACAGGTAGTAATACCATAAGTTAAATAATGGTCACTTCTTTACTGTATAATCTTCAGTCTTTATTTATTATTATTATTTTAAACTATGTGTATGTGTGTATCTCTGTCCAGGCATGTCCACATGAGAGTAGAAGCCCAACAAGGTTGCAGGTGTTTGACACACTGCAGCTGGAATTACAGGTGGTTGTGAGCTAGCCAATGTGAATGATAGGTACCAAACTCAAGTTCACTACTATAAGAGTATTTTTTTTTTTTAGTGCTACATCTCCCTAGCCCTAAATCTTTACTTTTTAAATGCAAAAAGGCAAGAATCATGTGGCTTGTGCCATTCAATAGACGGTGACACTACTAAATACTATTGAGAATACTGAAGGTAGACAAGGTATGACAAAATAACAAATAACAAATTGAGCTAACACCTGTAGTCTGAAGTTTCCCTATCCTGCCTAGGTAGTCCTGCAGCCACTTACAAAATAATTACTCAGAGACTTAATTTTACAGTAAATGCTGGGCCAGTAGTTCAGGCATATTACTGACTAGCTCTTAAGCTTAAATGAACCCATGATTCTTATCTATGTTTAGCCATGTGGCTTGGTAAATTTTGTCACAGCAGCATTCTCATCTTGTGTCTTTTACATCTAGCTGGCATCTGCTGTTCTGCCTTTTGTATTCCCAGAATTTTCTTAGTCTAGTTGCCCCACCTATACTTCCTGCCTGCCTACTGGCCAATCAGCATTTATTAAAACAATATGAATGACAAATCTTTACAGTGTACAAAAGCATTACCCTACATTTTCATTTTTTTCCTTTTAAACCAAGAACCCCAAATCTAATCTCCTTTGTTTAGCTTTTTTTCTGACCATTTTCCATAGCAATTTGTAACCAAGATGCTAAACAAAGAGAGACATCCATAATTCATTTCAGAGGGGTGAGGAATGTTGGTATAAAACTCTAGCCTACCTCCTGCTGATTGGGAGTGCTGGTAATCTTATGGGGACCACAAAAAAGTTAGGATATGGTCAAGTCCTGAGTAGAGTAGTACTACTCTACTGTACTGCACTACTACTACAGTACTGAAGCTTTACTGAATGCCAAACTTAGAGGAAACTACAACAGAGATGCTCTGAAATGTTTCTGGGCCATCCATTACCATCAGGGATTTTTCCTCTATCAAACCTTATTTTCTTTAGTCTAAAATAAATTCATAGCCTTTTATTTTCTATGGAATAAAAGAAAACCTCTCATCCAAAGTACATATCTTTTGACATTTTAAAGTCAAGATATTTTCAAAATATATAGGTTGGTTTAATCTAGCAACATTTATAGTTAGATGTCTCTTAGAAGCTCTTGCTCCATTGTCTGCATTCACAAAACTCAAAGATAACATATTAACATACAGTATCCAGACTCTGTGTAATTTCCATCTTATGTGGCTTATTATCATTTTTCACTATATTTCTCTTTTAAAATTTTCTGTATCTTTTTTCTTTGTTCCCCCAAACCTGTGCATATTTTTAAGTACACTGTAAAGTGTTTGAAGTTTTTGTCTGCATCTATATTTACTATTTATCTCTATCTTTTCTTGACCTTTAATCTGCTAAAAATGCTTGACTAATATTAAATCCTCGTGGCTAGGATTAAAGCTTAGAATATGGTTGCTGGCCCCACTTAGCTTCCTGGTCTGTGAGAGATTAGTTCATGACAGAAGTACTGACAGGAGCCATGTTTACCACTCCAAATCTGGGAAATTTTAGGGTTCACACTGACACCAAGTAGAGCACTACCTCTTGATGCTAATAAACCTCATTCAAGTGTTTAACAGGAGAGACTCTTTTAAGAGTCTCTCAATTTTTTGCCACTAACACTAACACTAACACTAATACTAACACAAACAGTAACACTGACAGAAAACATAGGCCACCTGAGAAAATACTACTACCAGGAATTCCCACTTAACTCTTCCTTTTTTGTGTGTGTATGAGGAGTAATCCTTAATTAGCCATATGCAACTTGTGCTTGTACCAAAGTTTCTATGAGACTTCAGGAACCTCCTATGTTGCAGCTCAAGCCCTCACACCACTTTGTACCAGGACCCACTTGAGAGAAACAACTAGGAAGATGTTTTGGCTTTATTTTTGTGTTCTAGAACCCCTTCTAAACTCTCTCAGGCTTTATGTGGATGTATGAACACCACATTAGAGCACCATTTGTATTCTGAATTTTCTCTGACCCACCTGGTAAGTCCTGAAACCCCTTTTGAACTAATTACTCAGAGGATTGATTTTATACTAAATGCTGGGCCATATTACTGACTAGCTCTGAAGCTTAAATGAACCCATGATTCTAATCTATGTTTGGCCACATGGCTTGGAAACTTCTAACTGCAGCATTTTTATCTTGTGTCTTCTGCTTCTGGCTGGTGTCTGCTGCTCTGCTATTCTTCTTCCCAGAATTCTCTTAGTCTAGTAGCCTAGTCTATACTGCCTGATTACTGGCCAATCAGTGTTTATTAAACTAATATGAATAACAAATATTTACAGTTTACAAGAGCATTATCCCACAAACACCATATATTTTGAAATTCAGGAAGGACTACTCAGATGGAGTTTCTCAGAGCAGAGTTGAGAAAAAAGAGTTTGACTCTCAAGTAAGACATTAATATATCGACATACATCAATACATCTAAGAATCAAGCCTTGTGACAGCAAAGTTGCTTAGTAAATAAAGGTGCTTGCTACTGAGTCTGATTATACACTGATCCCTGGGACCTATATGGTTGAAGGCCAGAATTGATCCCTATGTGTTTTTTCTTTATCTTCATACATGTGTTGTGGAATAACCCTCTCTCACAAAACATGGGCACAAAGTAAATACATAAAATAAAAATTAACCAAAACTATTGCATATGTATGAATCCTATGGTTAACAATTTAAATAAACAGTGGAGGATAACTTACCCCATCTCAGACTTTTCTACCTACTTATTATAACTAGGTCATCTCTCTGGAATACTTTGTCCTATGTGTAGATAAACTCTACAAGCCATTTCTAAACATATTTTTCTTTAATATCATATAATATGTTCAGATTTCGGCTATTACAAATAAATAACAAATAAACAAGATGAAAAGGAAGGAAGAAATGGAGGTATGGAGGGAGGGAGAAAGGGAAGAAGGAAGGAAGGAAGGAAGGGGAAAAGAAGGAGATAGGAAAAGAAGCATGTGTTCATTCATTTTTTTGTGGTTATTTTTGTGCTTCTGTTTTATGTCATCACATTTTCTTCCACAAACTAAGTCATGTAGTTGAAATTAATATATCTAAGAGATGACTCACCTCTTTGAACTATTAAAAAATATTTGACACAAATCTCAAGAATCATCTTTACCCTTTTTATTTCTGGAACCATAAAACTGGATATTTTAGTGATTAAATAGCTGTATCTTTGCTTATTTTAATGGTAAATTTGACCTAATGTTCAAAATTAGCAGATTGAATCATAGTAAGCATTCTCTAGCCAGGCTTGTTAAGTTTCTACTATGCAGACACTTGAAATCTACTTCATGGGAAATCTACTCACCTGCCAAGGGCACAACGCCATATTCTGTATAGTGTTGTAGTTCTAATAAGGAGTGATTTGTCAATTGAATATGACTGATAGATTAAACCATGTCTAATTTTAAGGCACTGATTATGAAATAAATACTTGAAGTTTATTCAGAACTATCCAGCATGCTTAGAACTTCAATTGGTTAATCCTGTTGGAATCTGAGTCTCTCAAGCCCAAAGTCATGGAAGTATGTTTTGGCTTAAATATGCAGACATTTTTCCATTGCCACAGCCTTTTCATTTAAAGCAATTTCCTTGAGAACTTTTTAGGTCTTAGAGACTTATTAAGTAGTATCTAAAACTAGAGTTTCCATAAAATTATTGATAGGAACTCTATTTTATCTGGAGAAAAATAGTAACAGCTTATATTCTGAGTTATTAAACCATAGCAATATGCTTTTATTTTAATATTACTTCCAACTTTATTTTCTAAATGGTAATCTGAAGCACAATATTTTTTATACTGTGTTAAGATGTGTCACTAAGATTGGTTTAATAAAAGGTTGAATGGCCAATAGCAAGGCAGAAAGAGGTTAGATGGCAGTTTTAGGGACAGAGAAATGTTAGAGAAGAAGAAAGGCACAGTCACCAGCAAGATACACAGGAAGCAGAGCACGCAGGAGGCAAGGTAAAAATCCACAAGTCACATGGCAGCATGTAGATCAACAGAAATTATAATTTAAGTTATAAGAGCTAGCTAGAAAAAAGCCTAATATAATTAATATTATATAGTTGTATATAATTAATATTATATATAATATATATAATAATATAATATATTTATATTATATATAAAGGCCAATATAATTAATAAGACCCTATGCCATAATTTGAGTTTTGATGGTCCAAAAAGCCTACCACAGTAACTGACTTTTTTAGTGATATGATGGGTAGCATAGTACTAAGGGTATAACACAGGGTCTTATGTGTGAAGGTATTCTAGCATACATTCATACAAACATGAAAGTAGAAACATGTGTCAGCAGATTCCTTTTAAAACTAACTCATTAATTTTTAGGGGGAATTTAATTTGCTACTTACAAATTTACTTAATTTGCCTTATAGTTAAAAAAAATCTCTATGAATTCATCAGTGTGAACAATTTAGGAAGAGAATACTATTGAAAATAATTGTATTTGAAAATTTATGTACTCAATATGATCTCACAGTAATTTTTGATGTGCATATTTCTTAGGACTCTTCTTTTATTCCCAACTATAGCACAGGAAATCAAGGAAAAAGAAGGTGATTTCTACTATCAACAATAAATCATATTATAAATGAGAAAGTAAAAATATGAATAAGTAAGAATCCAGCATTGGGCTTTTAATCCTAATACAACTCTGTATTTCAAAAAAAAGAAGTAAAAATAAAACAAAGGAAGATAAACTGCTCTATCTTGAAAGATTTAAGCCCTTGTGTTTTCAAAGAAAGACAATGGAATAGCGAAAATAACTTCAAAATGTATAAAAGATGAGACACTCTACACTTTTTTTGAGACAGAGTGTCTCCCAGAACCCAGCTGTCTGGCTAATGAGCATCAAGAATCCTATAGTCACCTTTTCCAATGGCCAATCCTGTATTTCAGCTAGCTCATAGTTTCATATGACATTTTGTCTCAAAAAAGGTAGAGAGTGATAAAGGAAAGAGACCTAGTGCTTGCCAACACACACACACACACACACAAACACACACACACACACACCACTCAAGACAATCACAACCATTTTCTTTCTATATGTATTATAGTACTAAGGCTATAACACAGGGTCTTATGTGTGAAGGTATTCTAGACTTCTTAACTACAGTATTTATAACAATAAATTACCATTCTAAGTCAGTAAAAAAGAAAATAGATGGAATACTATCACATTTTGAAGAAACCCCCATAAATTTGGAGCTTAAAACTCTGTCTTTCCTACAATGCATTTAAATAGGTTTAGAATAATCTGTGACAATATTTTTAATGTAATTTTGTGAGAGAGGAGATTTCAGTCATAATTTTAACGAACACATCTCCAAGGATGACCATATTAAAATAAAGATGTAATTGTGCATGTTGCCTAAGAGAACATTTATAGAAGTGGCTGAGAATCCCTGTTATTCAAGATTGAGTTCTGGCATTATTACACTGTAGTGATGATAGTTCACTTTCCATGACCCCATTTCTAGTCTTAATCTAAGCTTGTTAAATGACAAATACTATTATTATCTAACATAGCCACACCCTTACTTTCTTTTTTTTCTTTTTTTTTTTTTTTTTTTTTTTTTTTTTTTTTTTTTTTTTTTTTTTTTTTTTTTTTTTTTTTTTTTTTTTTTTTTTTTTATTTTTTATAACCCTTTTTTTTTTTTAAAAAAAAAAAAAAAAGGGAGGGGGAAGGGATAACTCATTCTGCCAAAGTTAATTTTTCTTAGGAAATTTCTGGCCCAGCCTAGTCCCACAGTCCAAATGAATCTCTTCTGCTCGAGGCCTGGCCTACAGTGAGGTTTGTGCTGTGGCCCTGCTTAGTTCCAACAATCACACAAATGCTTATATTAATCACATGCTGTTCAGCCTATGGCTCAGGTTTATTGCTAGCTTGCTCTCACATCTTAACTCATTTCTATGAATTTGTCTTGCCATGTGGCTCATGGTTTACCTGTACTCCATTACATTTTGCTTCTTGGTGGTTGGATTGCATCTCCCCTGACTTCACCCTCCTTCCCCTGTATCTATGCTTGGATTTCCCACCTGCTTCTAAGTTGGTCCACCATAGGCCAAAACAATTCCCTTATTGTCCAATGGTATTCATAGCATATGCAAAAATATCTCACACCAGTAACTTTTATTTTCCAGTTCATCCTAAAATAACTCTGATTGCTGCCCAATATAATAATAAATAAAGCCCAGCTTCTCAAAAAGAGATATAAGCATTTAAGAACTGTGTGTTAACTTTCTAGAGCACCTAAGCAAAAGTATGAAAGAATTAAATCAAATTTCCAATCTCCTCTACATCAAGTTTAAATGAACTTGTGCTTTTAAGAATTTTATTAGTGGAGTAAAAGGACACATCAATGTGCCAACACTCACTTTTAGTTCTTTATAAAAAAAAAACTCAAGCAAATAAATTTTAATATAAACTGTTATAATGAAATTTTTAAACAGTTTTTAAGTTGCAAATCTTGGTAACAAACTACTGATTATTGACTGTGTGTAGGTGTGTGTGTGTGTGTGAGAGAGAGAGAGAGAGAGAGAGAGAGAGAGAGAGAGAGAGAGAGAGAGCACACAAGCTTCCTGAGGCATGCTCTATATGACATACACTATTCTTTAATTTGTTTATATTTTATGTTCAACATAGGATCTTTTATATATCACATAATGCGATACAAGGACAGCATATTTATTTTCTATTACTCTATAATAGAAAATTACACACAATAATATGTAGCAGTTTCATGGTCTGGTGTACATAAACAACTTAAATACAGCCCCCATCCTGAGAGACTTCTAAAATTACAATCAAGGTATGTCCAGGCTGTATTTGAGTATACCCTGCAAGGTTCATGTGATGGTGGGTAGAAGTCAGGACTGAGGTCAATGCTACTTTTCTTTCAAGGGTAAACCACTACCACCAGGACTGCCTATGGTTTCTGTCATGTTGCTTTCTCATAGAGCATCTCAAGACATGAAAACCTTATTCTTTAAGAGCGCTGATGGAAACTATCATAAGTGGCTTGGCGTTAAAGGATTTTTGACGTTGCCAAACCTGTCAAGATGAACCTAGCTTGTGACTGACACAAAGTCAACCACAGATTACATGTGCAATATCTCTTTAGATTTACCATGTGGATGTCCATCAAAGGTACAGAGTATCTTTTTAAAATAATTGTAAAACTGGAAATGCTGTATAGTACCTGAAGATTTTCAGGTTTTAAAAGGACATGTCCATTTGGATATTTCTAAAGAAGCTTAAATAGGGTAGAGTACTTGGGAAGAAACATGGCACCAGGAGGCATACATAGACCTGTTCTCAAAATTATAAAATGAATTTACACAGTAAAGCTAGCTTTCAGTTTTACAATCAGAAAATCTTTCATACAAACATATCTTTCTGTCTCTGCCCTATGTTCTGAAGAAAAATGCATCCATTGGTGGTATAAGCTTTCTAAAGCTGGGAGTACTTTGAAGCATTCACAATGACCAGGAGGCTGAGCTTTTTTGAGACTATACCCACCATCAAAAGACCCACAATACCCCATTCATCATAAATAAACATTCAGGTTTGCACTTAGGCTGTGACATTCTTTTGAAACATTTAATATAGTTATGAGGATAAACTAAATTTGTAGCCATCTAAAAGCACACTAGGAATTGGCATAGCACACTACTTCTTAATATAGTTGTAATTAGCTGGTGAGCTCTACTTAATAATCTATAAAAATTAAAAATTTATTTAATTTAAAAAAATAGGTATTCAAATATACTATGGAAGTAATAAATTTTAAGCACCAATACATGCTATTGTTCTTCAAATTGTTCTCACTGTCAGGGACTGTGTTCATAAACTCTGGGACATAAATCAAAACTATGGAAATTTATTTTTTATTGATATTGTAAAGTCTCATGCTCTACCAACAGTCCTATGCCTTTTTTCTTTATTTATTTTGTATTTATCAAGAAAAACAGTAAATTGAATTGAAAATGCTGATAAATTAACAATAACTATAAAGAAAATAAAAATCATAAGCATTACTTATCAAGGGTGATAATGCAAATAATTTGCTACACATAAAATTACTTTGTGTTCAGCTTTCCCTCTGAATTTTTTTTTCTGTCCCTACATATCCTTATTCAAGGTCCCTTCCCCCTCCCCCCACATCACGTCATGTTTTTCTTCTCCACAACTCCCCATCCCCTCCATGGGCAGGCAGGAGAAAGTCCCATGGTCCCACTGATCCAATAATGCTTAGTTCAGTCTCCACTCCTGGCAAATCCAGTTTTGTCCCCCGTCCCTCAAGAGCGAGTCAAGTGTTCCTCTAGGTGGAGTGGGATCCGAAGGGTCAGTCCAGGGTGTCTCTGATCCCAAGCTGTTCAGTGGTTGTGGTTTGCAGCTTGGGCATGCTTTGCTTTTTTCTTGCTTGTTTGTTTAGAGACCACTAATGAGTGAGTACATCCCCTGCTTATCTTTATAAGTTTGTGATACCTCGCTCAGGAAGATATTTTCCAAATCCATCCATTTGCCTGCAAATTTTAGGATATCACTTTTTTCTTACTGCTGAGTAGTATTCCATTGTGTAGATGTACCACAGTTTGTTAATCCATTCTTCATTTGAGGGACATCTAGGTTGTTTCCAGGTTCTTGCTATTACAAATAATGCTGCTATGAACATAGTTGAGCTAATACCTTTGAAGTGTGAATGTGTATCTTTAGGGTATACACCCAGAAGAGGTATTGCTGGGTCCTTGGGGAGATTGATTCTCAATTTTCTGAGAAACCGCCATATTGCATTCCAAAGTGGCTGAACAAGCTTACACTCCCACCAACAATGGAGGAGTGTTCCCCTTGATCCTCATCCTCTCCAACATAGGCTATCATCTGTGCATTTTATCTTAGCCAGTCTAACAGGTGTTAGGTGGTATCTCAAAGTTGTTTTGATTTGCATTTCTCTGATGGCTAAAGATGATGAGAACTTTTTCAGGTGCTTTCAGTCATTCGTAATTCCTCTGCTGAGAATTCCCTTTTTAGATCTGAACCCCATTTTTTGATTGGGTTGTTCAAGGTTTTGGGCTCTAGATTCTTGAGCTCTTTATATATCTTAGAGATCAGTCCTCTATCACTTGTAGGGTTTGTGAAAATCTTTTCCCATTCTGTAGGCTGTCATTTTGTCCTATTGCCAGTGTCCTTGGCTTTACAGAAGCTTCCTAGCTTCAGGAGATCCCACTTATTGATCATTGGTCTTAGTATCTGTGCCACTGGTGTTATATTTAGGAAGTGGTCGCCTGTGCCAATTCGTAGAAGTGTATTTCCCACTTTCTTTTCTATCAAGATCAAAGTGGCTGGGTTTATGTTGAGGTCTTTGATCCACTTGGATTTGAGTTTTGTACAGGGTGACAGGCTCGGATCTATTTGCATTTTTCTACACACTTCCGTCCAGCTATGCCAACACCATTTGTTAAATATACTATCTTTTTTCCATTGAATGTTTTGGGCCTCTTTGTCAAAGATCAGGTGTTCATGTTAATGTCTGGATCCTCAATTCTATTCCATTGATCCACAAGTCTGTTTTTATGCCAGTACCAGGCTGTTTTTTTTTTTCACTATAGCTCTATAGTATAGTTTGAAGTCAGGGATGGTGATACTTCCTGAGGTTCTTTTGTTGAGTAAAATTGTTTTGGCAATTCTGGCTTTCCTGTTATTCCAAATGAAATTGAGTATTGTTCTTTCAAGGTCCAAAAAGCATTGTGTTGTGATTTTGATAGGCAGTGCACTGAATCTGTAGATTGCCTTTGGTAGAATTGCCATTTTTATTATGTTGATCCTACCAATCCAGGAACATGAGAGAGCTTTCCATTTTCTGATATCC